>CAUYPO010130843.1:0-39945 GCA_963574435.1 Cheirogaleus major | reverse complement strand
AGTGATGTGGACCATGCTTAGTCATTTAAAAAACATTCGAGGGCCGGGCGCGGTGGCTCACGCCTGTAATCCTAGCTCTCTGGGAGGCCGAGGCGGGCGGATCACTCGAGTTCAGGAGTTCGAAACCAGCCTGAGCAAGAGTGAGACCCCATCTCTACTAAAAAATAGAAAGAAATTAATTGGCCAACTAAAATATAGAAAAAACTAGCCGGGCATGGTAGCGCATGCCTGTAGTCCCAGCTACTTGGAAGGCTGAGGCAGAAGGATTGCTTGAGCCCAGGAGTTTGAGGTTGCTGTGATCTAGGCTGACGCCATGGCACTGTAGCCCGGGCAACAGAGTGAGACTCTGTCTCAAAAAAAAAAAAAAAATTAAAAAATTAGTCGGATGTGGTGGCTAGTCCCAGCTACTCAGGAGGCAGAGGCAAGAAGATCACCTGAGCCAAGGTGGTCGAGGTTACAGTGATTGGTCACTGCATTCCAGCCCAGGTGACAGAGTGAGATTCTGTCTCAATGAGAAAAAAAAAGAAAGAAAGAAAGAAAAGAAAAAAGAAGTCCATGGCCAGCTTCAATCTGAGCTGCAACTCCACTGGGTACTCAGCTGCCTGTGGGACATCCCCCTCTTCCCTTCCCATGTTGCCCATGCCAGAAATATAGGCATCATCTCCAAGACCTGTCCCCATACCCCTTCTTCCATCCCTCAGCCATCATCCTAGGGCTTTGTCCTTTGTCCACTTGGTCCCTTTCTCCCTATCTCCACCACCATCTCCTGGGTTTACGCCTCGTTGCTCGGCTTCTCAAACATGTCCTATGAAATCTGTTCCTGGTTTTCTGAACAATATCCGGTTTCATTACCTCTGAACATTTATGTATGCTTTAAAACTCCCCCACCCAGTGCAAATTCCCAGCTTTGGCTATATCTTCCAGGAAGTATTCTCCAACCAGGCTGGGTTCAAGCCCCTCCTGTGGGCTCCCACGGTCCCTGTGCTAAGCCCAAACTTACTACATTGTTACTGTCTGGCTTACTGGACCTGACATCCTCTAGGGTGGAGAACCCTAGGGCCTTGCTTACCGGCCACCCCAGCACACAACATAGAGTCTTGGGCTATGAACGTTTGTTGAATGAATAAGATAGAGATAGACCCTTTGCTCTCATGAGACATGAGCCCTCTCCTTTCAGCTTCCCATCATGAAAGGCCCCTGAATTTCCTTCCATACTGAGTGACCTTAAGCAAACCTCTTACTTCTCTGGGCCCCTAACACCTACAAAAAGGAGAGATTTCTTCCTGCTAGCTTCCCCTACCCTACCCTAAGCCTGGGCCGAAGCTTCCTGAAAGGGAGGAGTTACCCAAAGCTTCTCCATCCCCTTCGTCACACACACTCTTGCATGGCAGCCTGGCTGCTTCGGGGACCAGGAAGCAGCCTTTGGGGAGAGCTCTGCATCCCACTCATGAGGGGAAACTTGCAGGACAGAGTCTGGGCCCAGCAGTCTCCATTTTCCCAGTTTGGCCTCTGCTTAGGCTGTGACCTGCTCCTGTAGGGAGCCCCAAAGAGCCCACAACCTCCATACTTACAAAGATGAGCAAATTGAAGAGGAACATCATGGTCTTAAGGAAGCTGAAGCACTGCATGGTGGCTCCTGGGAAGCAGACATGTGTGAGTTAGGACTTTCTCTCCTCTCCCCTACCTGGGCTGGCCCTGGCTTCGGGATCCTGACATGCCAGACCTGGACCCATATCTCACCAAGCTTCCCCTGCACCTGGACTCTGACACTTCAGGGCTTTTCTCAGTTCCCATCCTGCCATCCCTGCTCCTTATACCACACATGCCCCCTACCAGCACCTCACACTCTGAGAACCTAACAGCCCAGTTTCCTCCACTGGCATCCCAAGCCTGATTCCCATGCTGCAGGTCACTCCATGCCCTTCCTTGGCACAGATATATCCTGGGTCCCTCCCCAAACCCAGCCCAGACCCTTCCAGGACCTTCTCTGTTGCCCTTCCAGCTCCCTGAATCTGTTTGCTTCGTAGGATAATCTCTATCCTATGTCATCACCTGTTCAGGGCTCTTGGCAGCGAGTTCTGAAAGAGGGATCTGCTGAGGCTCCAGAAGGGACTGAAAAGCTCCAGGGAGCTGCCACCGAGTAGGCAGGCAGAGGGACGCTGGCTCTCACACACCACTGCTCACCTGCAGGCGGGGTAACTGCTTTAAAGGCCTCCTTCTGCCCGCCCGCAGGCCCCACCCGTGGCCAGCCTCCCCTTCCCCCTGCTGCCCCCTGCTGCCTGGAGACAGGTCCCCACAACCATAGCAGCAGGCCTCCGCCTGGCAACACCAGCCATGGGCAACACCCTTCCTGATCCCAAGAACGGTGAGCAGTCTGGGGTGGGACAAGCGGCTCCCCAGAACTTCTGTGTGCCCCCCACCATGATAGTGCACAGACACTTCTTACCCTGCATCTGCTAAACACTCACACATACCCTACATGCCGCAGGCACACACACCTGCCCATGCTGCCACTCATATGTTCACACGTTCAGCGTAGTTGCATACATAAACACCTGCTACTGCTCCTGAATGCGCGTGCGCGCGCACACACACACACACACACACACACACACTGAACTCTTTGTGGACTGACTCCCAGCAACTAACAATAGACTAACATCTGAGGTACATACTGAAAGGCTCCTGCACTCTCTCTCTGTCTCTCTCTCACACGCACACACACACACACACTTTCAAAGAAATGACCAAGGTTTGGTAGCCTCTGTTCTCTTCTAACCAGCAAATAGTTCCTAGTCCTCTTCCCACCACAAAACCTAAAATTCTCCATCTTTCTCTTCCCTCCGGTCCTCCTCTCTCCTTTGCCTTCCCACCCTTTTCTCTTTCTTTTCCCCCCTCCAGTCTTCCCTTAGCACTCCACATACACCTTTTCCCTTTCTGCCGGCAGGTGGCACCATGGGCCCATGAAGGAGTCACCTCCAGGGCTAAGGCTCCAAAATCCCATCCTCAGTAACCCTTCCCACTGCCGGTCCCACCCCCACTCCAACACTCCCGATGTTGAGGTGCTGGGAAAGTTCTGGCTTTCGAGTCACTCAGACCAGGTGCTTGAATGCTGGTTCTGTCACTTATTAGCTGTGTGACCTTGGGGGCATTTCTTAGACTTGATTTTAAGCTTCTATTTCCTGGTCTGTATAATAGAATAGTTATGGGGTTTTAAAGTGAGGTTTTCTTCCTGCTATGAGACATAAGGGAATGAACACAGAGCTAGGAGGTCAGAGGGAAGAGACACAGCCAGAAGGTTTGTGGAATGGAGGAAGTGGATTTTTAAATTTGTTTTGTTTTTACAGTGAAAGAAGACAGTCGAAGAGACGAGAGAGAGGGGCTGATTATATTACAGACTATGCTCATAATACTGGCCATGCTTTAAATGCACTACATATTTTAAGTATGTAGTTTCCTCTTCACAACAGTCCTGCGAGATAGACTTTCTTTTTATCTCCATTTTAAATACAGGGAAATGGAGGCACCGAGAACACAGTTTGTAAATGGCAAAACCAGGATTCAGCCCCAATCTGGCACCAGAGTCCACATTTTAACCACCAAGCAGGCTGTCTACATCGATGGAGTTTCTAAGTAGTAAGGCAGGCTTGCCTTCCACAAAAAGCAGGGGAGGAGGCCTGAGGAAGAGGAGAGCAGGAGCAGGTGGGTTTGTAGTTACAGTGGCTAGAAGTTGATGGGGGCAAGGTCATATTCTAAGACTGAAGGTGGCAAGAGTAGAGGCTGGGGGGTCTAAGAGGGATGTGAGGCGTGTGAGGCATGTGAGGTTTCCTACAGGAACAGAAAGAAGGGAAGGCTGGGAAGGGGGTCTACAGAGTGGGCAGGAGGGAAAGGGAGAGGGTGCTGAGGTATGGAGGGAGAAGGGGCAGGTCCAAAGTCCCACAACAACTCAGTTCCAGGCCAAGCAGAGCCACTGACTCTCCAGTCTCCTACAAGAAAGGAGATGAACCCAGGGTTAGCACTCTTCCATCCCCAGGGGATCTAGCTCTTCCTCCACCTGTACCAATTGTCCACATGGCACTCTCTTTCATCTCAGGAAGAACTGGGACAAGGTCACCTTCATCTACATCCTTGGTGCCCTACACATATAACGTTGTTAGTGAACATTTCCTAAATGAATGAGTGAATAAATGAGTTGCAGAATAACATGAGTTAAATGCTCTGGGCTTTCTATCTTGGCCAGCATGGATTTGGACCCCTGTCTGCCTCTAATTATGTGACTTCTCCTCAGTTTCCTTATACAGTTGATCTTCATTATTCACGGATTCCACATCTGCGAATCCACCTACTGACTGAAATTTATCTGTAACTCCAAAAGCAATGCTGTGGCACTTTTGCTGTCAATCATGGACATGAGCAGAGGCAAAACATTTCGGTCGTCCAACACACACATTTCCAACTGAGGTCTGGGGAACAACAGGACTCTCTGCCTTCTTGTTTCAGCTCTTATAAAGTAAACAATGTTCTTTTTTGGTGGTCTCTTTTGTGCCACATTTTCTCACATTTTGTGGGATTTTTGGTGGTTTTGCTGTGTAAAATGGCCCCCATTTGTAGTGCTTAAGTGCTATCCACTGTTCCTAAGTGCAAGAAGGCTGTGATGTGCCTTACAGAGGAAATATGTGTTAGGTAAGTTTCCTACAGGCACAAGTTATAGTGCTGTTGGCCATAAATTAAATGTTAATGACTCAACAATACATATTAAAGAAGGTATCTCTACACATAATATCAGGTTATGTAACCACAAAAATGTGACCAGAGGGTTGCAGGAACCTAACCCTATCTTTCCCCTAGGAGTAGTGGTTCTATAGTTGGTGTTCTTGGTGACTTTATACAAAATAACCATTGGGAATAATGAGAATTGACTATATACAAATGGGGATAATGATAGAATCTCCTTGTAGGGTTGTTTCGTGGTTAAATGAGATATGTTAGTAAAGTGCTCAGCAGTGTCTGGCATGTAGTAAGTGCTCAATAAACATTACTAATATTGTTAATACGGACGAGTGAGAAAGTGAGGGAGTAATTTTCCTCTACTCAGAGGTCCTTTCCCCAAGGGGCCAAGCTGGGGTTCTGTGGCTCTTGGGCTGGCTCTTAGGCTAGACCCACTGGAGAAAAGTGGGTGGGAGCCATGAGAAGGGGGTGGGGGCCAAGACCTGTAACAAAGAGCACCACCCTTGTGCCAACTTTGTATGTCATAGAGGCCTCAGCTGTCACCCTGGCCAACAGCACTCCTCAGGCACACCACAGAAGCTCCCTGTGCCCATGGGGCCCTCTTCGCTTGTCCGTGCCCCTCGGCCCCGGGGCATGAGTTCCTCCCACCACAGGCCAGGTATGGGCTGGCCTAGGCCCCGGTTTCCCAGGATGTTCAAGCGCAGCCGCAGAAGGTACCGGCGGAAACCCCAAGGCCCAACTGCCACCAGTGCAGCCACCAATCTTGCCACCATGGCCACGGATATCAACAACACCCGCACCGCCACCACCAGGGTGTGGATTTTCCCACCTCAAGGTTAGCCAGGGGTCAGGGGAGCCCATGAGCCAGGGTAGGGGTTTAAAAAACAGAGCCACTGAAATTTTCCCCACCTGGCCCCACTTCGGCATTCTAAGGGACAAGTCCCATGAAATACCGCCCCAAAGGTATGGTGGGGTCTTGATGGCAGGCATCCCAAAATGCTGACAGCCTTAATGGGGGGTGGATTGGCTGATGGCAGAGGGCTTGGGGAGGTGGGTGAACCCAAAGGGCAGTGGAGCTTCCAAACTGCTGCCTTCCTCACACTCTTCCTTCTCCTTCCTCTCCTCAGTTCTCAGACAACTCTGTCCACCTGGGAGCATTCTGATCCTCTAGAAAGGCACAGAGACTAGCTCAGAAGCTTGGCTTGTTCTGGACCTGCATCTCCTAGGGGCCGTAGGTGGTGAACAACAGACAAATGCAGCCATTCTGCTCAGACTGCTTTATTCCACACAAAAGTGCAGGATGTGAGGGGAGTTAGGGCTGAATACTGCCAGGGAAAGTCTTCCGCGACAGCAGCAGGGATCACAGCTAAGACAGTAGAAGGACAGAACAGGTCAGCTTTTGATCTGCCCATGTGGTAGGGCCTCTCCTGCCTTACTCTCCCATCTGCTCAGGGAGAAGGGTCTCTGTGGACATCTTGGAAGGTACGGGAGGCACAGATCGGACAACCCTGTGAGTGCACGAGCACGAGGTGGATGTGCCTGGGTGTGCCTGCGACGGTCAGTGCGTAGGTGTAGCTGCTGGTGTGTGTCTGAGAGCGTGTGTGTGAGACCAGGAGAATGGGAGCATGAGCAGACGTGGCCGAATGTGCCTTCGACTGTGAGTGGCAAGGAGTGTTTGTGAGGGTACAGGTGTGCCAAGAGGGCATCAGCTCTGCTAAGAGGAATGAGGTCAGGAGGGGGATGGGGCAGTCTGATGAGGAGAGGGTAGAGGAGGGCCACTTGCAGCCCCCCAGCCGCTCTCTGAGGTCAGTGTTTTCCAGACTGTCAGCTGAGCTGGGGGCGGGGCAAGACTGAGTTTGAGCCCAGAAAGTGGGGAGGGTGCTAAGCTCTCTGGCCTGGGGATTTTCCATTTGGATTTCTGAGTGTGTGCCCTTGTGTCATCGGGTGTAACTGGGTTTCTGTGGGGTTGTGTCTTAGTGGCTGGGAACATTGTGAGGGACTCGGTCCCTAATGTGTTGTATTATGTGTGGGTTAGTGTGTGTGTGTGTATGTGTGTGTGTGTGTGCGTGCGCATGTGTGTCCCGATGTTCCAACATCTGGCTCCAGTTCCAGGCCTACCTTCCCTAAGGGTTGGGGGTGGGAGTGAACCCTGAGACCTTTGGTGGCCTGAGGACCAGGGGATCAGGAAGCCTGGCTAATGTCCTTTGCTGCCTATGAAGGGAAAATGAAATGTGTCTGTATCCATCCACTCCAAGGCTTGTCAGACACTGGGACCCTGAGGGGAGGAGTGGGGCAGAGAATTCACTGACACACCATGCCCGGACAGTGCTGGCCTCCTCAGGGTATGGGGGTGGGCACTGCTGAACATCAGTCAGAGCTGGAAGGTGGCTGGGCCAATACCCAAGGCCCCAAGGAGGACCACACATATAAAGATACATGACACAGTCCACGAACACCTGCAGATGTGTAAGTGTAAGTGGACTCACAGACATAAAATGCAACCAACACACATGCATGAAAGCACATACTATAATATAAACAGAGATATGCACTGACAGGAATGTATACAGACCCCTGCCACGACACACGTAACCATACATGCACATGCCTGCAAATGAACACAGACACAAACATGCATGTACCCAGACACAAGCACACAAGCACACAGACACAGACACATGCTATTGCACTCATGCAATCCCAGGTACACACAGACACACACACATGCAGACACACTCACCAGACTTCCCTGCCCCTGCAGCCCTGGGACCCAGTAGCCTCCCTCCCCTATATGAGTGTGTGTATATGTGTGTGTGCATGCGTGCCCACAGTTGTGTCTGTGAGAGTGTGTGCGTGTGCGTGTGTGTGTTTGAGGGGGGTGCTGAGCTGTGGGAACTAGATGACATCATCTCTTCTGGCTATTTTTAGCTCCATCTGCAATGACGACTTCTTCACTGCCCCTCCCCCTCCAGGTTCCCAATTCTCCTCCCCCTCTAGGCTCCTAGAGGCAGCAGCAGCCAGAGGGCACGCACCACCTCAGTTTAGGGGGCCCCTGGATGACTGGGTGCAGCTTTGTCTCCTACTGCGCCAGAGTTTCCCTGGAGGCCGAGAACACCAGGCTCCCAGGCCAGAAGGGCCGGGGGGTAGGTGAGCAGACCTGGCTAATCTCCAGTGCCTAGGGTGCCTCTGCTTCTGCTTCTCAATCTGCAACTCTGTCTCAGTCCACAGTTCCTGCTGTGTGCCAGGGAGGGTGCTAAGTTCCGGAGGCAGCGGGTGTTACAGCCCAGTGGGAGACAGACATCAAACAGAGCAAACAGGCACTTCGTTAAATTGTGAGGAGGGCTCTGAGCGCTGGTAAGGGGCCCTTATTCTAGATGATGTTCTCCGTCTGTCTGTCTCTCTGCTCTTCCATCTCCCAGAGGTGGGTAACCTGAGGAGGCCAGAGGGAATGCACTCCCTTTCCTAGCACCCTTCACTCCCAGTCGTGCCTCCAGCATTCCAGAGCACACCCCAGGCTGTGCTCCCTACATTGCACCAACCCGCCACCACTGGTGGCCCACTGCTGTTCACATCCCCTTTCTTTGTTTTTTGTTTCATTTTGTTTTGAGATAGGGTCTCACTCTGTCACTCAAACTAGAATGCAGTAGTGCAATCCTAGCTCGCTGCAACCTCAAACTCCTGGATTCAAGAGATCCTCTTGCCTCTGCCCCCACAGCAGCTAATTTTTAAATTTTTTGTGGAGATGGAGTCTCACTATGTTGCCAACACAGGTCTTGAACTCCTGGCCTCAAGTGATTCTCCTGCCTCAGCAGCCCAAAGTGCTAGGATTCCAGGTGTGAGCCACCATGCCTGGCTCCCCCTTTTCTTTGGAACCTTCCCGTAGTTAATCCCTGGGAGAAAGGCCACTGTTCCCCATCTATAGATGAGAAAACTAAGGCCCAGAGAGGGGCAGTACTGGACCATGCTTCACAGTGCCTGGGGAGATGGTGGGTAGGTGGAGGAGGAAGTGGTGGCACCCTGGGACAGCTGGCACAGGTGCAGGAGGAGCAGGTCAGGAGGTCAATGGCCTGAGGGGTCCATGCCAGGAGATGGGCTTCCCACCCCAGCCAGCCTCAGGCAACCACCAGAAAATCGGGTTTGGCAGCTTTGGCTATGTGCTGCAGGACTGGAGGAAGGGTCCAGACAGCTCCTGAGAGGCAACCTGGGGCAGGCTCATCCTCTAGCTCCAAGTTTCACCAAATGTCTGGTTGGGGGAGCATTTTATAATTCTGGGACCCTTTGGAATGTGAGAAGAACAGCTCTGAGCTGGAGGCAGGAGCCCGGAGTTCCAGACCCTGTTCTGTTCCAAGCCCTAGTGTGATCCTTGGAAAGTCCTGGCCTCTCTCTTGGCCTCAGTGACTCCACCCCCCCCGCCCCCCCAAATCCTGCCCTCTGAGTTTTCCTGGGAGTCTGACTCAGGCAAGGGAACACGTTAGTCAATGGCTAGGGGCACAACCAGATAGCCTATGGAGTGCCTGGCTGGAGGTCCCTTGTCACTAATGGGTCAATGGCCGGAAGCCCAGCTCCAACCCCACAATGCAATACCGGTCACCCCACCCTTACCAGTGCCCTCCCCCACACCCGACTTCCGGCCTCTTTTCCTTCCTCACCTCTGGGAAAGGCTGCAGGGCTCCCTAGGGAATCTCCCATGTCTCCTCCACTGGCTCCCTGCCCAGGGCTCAACCCTCTCTCCCCTCTGCCCATTCAGCCAGGCCAGTTACCAGTCTCCTACTAAACTTTCTCCAGGGAGGAAAGGCAGCTGGGTGGAAAGACTGCAAAAGAGACTGCTTTTCCTGCTACCTTCAGATACTGGCGCCCAAATCAGGGGCTTGGGGGAGGGAGGGTGAACTGAGTGCTGAGGCCTAGAACTGGTCTGCCCTGGGCACTGTCCCACCCCTTGAGCCCCAGAGTAGGTGGGAATCCCTCTCCTATCCAGCCATGTCCTTCCTCTGCTTCAGCATACCCAAGAAGAAAGCCCAGAGCTGAGATTTGCAATTTCTGGAAAACAAACACAAAACCCCAGGCCAAGAGAGTGCTGGCCATTATCACCATGTCGACAGTAAAATTCATTAAACACTATTTAAAAAATCATGAAATTCTAAATTCAGAGATTCCATAGTCATGGAATATTAGCATCACAGAATTCTAGCATGGAGAAATCTGAGTTACAGAAACTTAGAAATCCAAAATTGTGACATTACCGAGTCCCAGATCACAAAATTAGAGTGTTCTTGAAGTGGAAGTCTTGAACAGTCAATTAATGAAGCCCCTACCTTCAAGTAGATGTCTGAACTAGAGGATCCCCATTCACACATGAACTTAAGCCAGACAGAAGCCAAACTTTGTCCATGGAGACACATTTCTGGTTCCCGAGGATAAGGGAGGTGGGGTGGCAGGTGGGGATAAAGAGAGTGAAACTACAGAAACAGAAAACGTAATCTAAAGAAAGAATCATTAAGTAGCGTAACATACTGACCCTAACACCTCTAGCTTCCCTATGATTGGGGTTAACATCAGCCCAGGACATTTCCAAAGGGTAGAAAGACTCCTTGTCACATTGGAATGGCAACAACCCATGTTGGGCTATCTTTTTTGGGAAGAAAGTTACCAAATAAAATACTCCATTCTTTTCTTGGGGTGGTTGGGAGGAACAGACTCTCTTCAAAGATGCTGAGTCCTAAGCCACATGGTACACACCAAAGCCACCTTGGATGGTGGGGTTCAGAGTCCCTAGCAAGGCCCTGATAGGGGACTTTGTGGAGGACACCTGGTTTGGGGTGGTGCCTAGGGGTGCTGGTCATCACTACAGAAGAAGCCAACCTTGAGGCAAAAATCGAATGGGGACCCTTGTCTGATCTTTGGGGCTGGTTACTCAGCAAACAACAGGGATATTTACCTAGCATTTCTGGGAAACTACTGCAAACTCAGGAACCCAGAAGGAGCAGTTCCAAAGAGAGGCAAATGCCAGGCCCTGCTGGGCATGGGAAATGGAGCAATGTCAGCTGAAGGTCTTTTTGCTCAGCCACCTGTGATTGGATTCAGCTCAACATCTCAGCCCTGACCTCTACTCACACCCCCATGTGCCTCCCTCTCCATACTTGCCTGATGTTCTACCTACTTATACCTGCTGTGTGACCTTTGGCAAACCCTGTCCCCTCTCTGGGCCTCAAACTTCCTGTGCTCTCTTTTGAAGTCTGTAATTGGGTCCTAAGTGCAGCTTTTAGTATTGTGTAGTCCCGGTTTTGTCCAAAGCAGTTCTAGCTCCAGATATCTCCATTCTCAGCTTCCAGAGAAAGTGTCAGGCAGCTTCAGGGGAGAATGCAGGAAATAGGGAATAGAAATAATGGTCACATTTGACATCCTGTATCTGTCAATGCCTATGATGGGTGTTTTCAGAAATCTTATATAATGCCCACAACCACCACTCTGTGTGTATAAATCATTGCTCCCATTTTATAGACGAAGGAACAGAGGCTCAGGGAGGGTAAGTAAAGTGCCTAAAATCAGCTATCCAGGGAGTAATAGAACCAGAATCTCAACCAAGTCTGTCTGTCTTAATCTGAGTGCTGTGGTTTCAGATTAGCATTATTTTATGTGGCTTCACCAGGTAATATGTGAACCCATGGATGAGAGTTTCAGGGAGAGGTGTACATGTGGCCCTAAGAGGTGCACAGCAGGGGCTGACACTTCTTATGCTGTGAAAAGAGCTGAACCGAGGTTTCTTCTACTCGAAACCCTGGGTATTTTCAGCTCAGATTAGAGCTAGTGGGCTGGGTTGGAGGTGAGGAGGTTGGAGAGGAGAATGGGGTAGTCCTGAACTGGTCTTTATGAACCCCATAAGGGGTTGCTGGTGCTGTTTCTGGAGATAGTGTGTCTGTGTTGGGGAAGGGCTGTAATTGGGGCTTCTTCACTTGCTTGGATGGGCTGGTTCCCTTCCCTCCACCCCCAGTTGGAGCTGGTGTCAGGTCTCCAGAGCCTGGGGCAGGGGACTTTCCAGCTGGGATAGCATCATCATGTGTTGACACCAGATTCACTGTCTTGAGGTTCCCAGTCATCTTGCACAATTACTTCAGTGAACTGATCCAGAGGAGGTGGGAAGACTTCAGAGGTACCCTTGATCCCTGCCTGACCTGCCCTGCCCAAGGTTGGGCCATCATAGGAGGTTGGGCTATCCGGCCACTGATAGGAGTCACTGGCTCATACAGTCAGGGCTGGAGGCAGCCCAGGGGGTCATTTCATTCAGATCCCTCTCTGCAAGGGTGAGGAAGGAGTCTGAGGTCCAGAGAGGTAACAGGACTTGCCAAAGGTCACACAGCAACCACTGCTGTCCCCAACATGTGCCAGGCACTCCCCTTGGCATTGAGGACACAGCGTTGAATCAGTCCTGGTCCTTGTTCTTGAGCGCTTGCTGCCTAATGGAGAAAACAGACTTAGTAGAAACACCAAAAAAGGTGTTATTTTATTAAAAGAATTTGTTCTGTAAAATATGGACTCAGTCAAAAAGCTACACTCAAGGATCCAGAAGGCCACATGTGGCTCCAAGGCCGTGGGTTCTCCACCCCCACGAGCTCGAGTGGAGGCACAGAGCGGGCATTGACAGTAAGTATGGGATGAATGAATTGCCCTGCAAGGCTGGCCTATGTGGCTGGAGCAGTCTGAAGGGCGATAGCGCAGACAGGGCCAGGACTTGCGGTCAGGACTGCCTGTGCTCTGCGAGCACACAGTAGCCACTTCGAGGGTCCCAGCGGCAACTGGTCGGAGGACTGAGGAGCCTGCAGCTGGGAGATTCTTAGCAGTCGGGTGGGGGCGGCTGAACTCTCACTATCTCTGGGGTGGCAGTTTCCTTTAGTCCAAGTCCCCCCCTCCAGACACACACAAAGGCTCTGACCCCATCAGTTTCCTTTAATCCAAGATACACACACTCCTCTCTCTCTCTCTCTCCCTGCATGAGAACCCAGGCCCAGCTGGAGGTCTGGCCTAGAGGAGGAGGTTACTCCGCACCCAGGTGGCTGCCTCTCCGCCGGGCCCTTCAGCTTCCTCCCACTGCCCCACTTTCCCTCCTCCCGCACCCGGTCTCTGGGCGGGGTAGCGACGGGGCGTCCTCCGCTGCGCGCTTTGGCCGAGCGCCTTCTCCGTGCTGCTGTGATGCAAATCCGCTCCGGATTTACTCGCGGGCGTTCTTTCCGTAAAGCGAGGCGCACCCGGCGCCAGCACTTGGCTGGTTCCTCTCCTGGCCCTGACCCAAGGGCGCCAGGACCTGGACCTGGGGGTGCCTTCCCTTCTAGGGTCCCGCGGCTCTGGCGCGGGCCGCGGGGGTGGGAGCGAAGGTGGGGGCTGTGCTGGGCTGTGGGTGGGGAGGAGGAAGCCGAGGTCTGGAAGACTCAGCTGGGCCACCGGAGTAGAGTGCGGGGCTTTGGGGACACCTTAAACAGACGGGACCACGGTCTCCAGGTCTGGGGCTGAGGTTTTGGTAGAGAAGATTAGAAGATTTGGGGCTGGTGAGCGTCTTTAGAGCTGGGGCATAGGGTGGAGGATGAGGGAATCGCTGGCCTGGGCCTTCCTTGTCTTTGGGCAAACTTAGTTTGGACACGAAGAGCTAATTCGACAGAACACTGTCCTCAAGGGGTTCCTCGCAAGGAAGCCAAGCAAGCTCACTGGCAGTTACCAGTAAAGGCCCAAGAGCCTGAGGATAGAGGCAGGGGAGGAAGGCCTGCAGGATTAGGAGTGGGCTGTGCTCCAGCTCCCTGAAACAGAATTGCAGTTTGTGGTGTCAAATGCTTGTATGTATAGGCATAGAGAGATGGCATGTATTGAGTGCCTACTGCATGCCAGACTGAGGGTGTTTACCAAATTGACAAGAAGAAGAGTGCTTCTTACGTTTTTTCCTTGGTACCTTTATAATGAGAAAAGGACAGTACAGCTCTTTTTACTTAAAAAAAAAAAAAAAGTTGCCAGGTGTGTTAGCTCACACCTGTAATACCAGCAGTTTGGGAGGCCAAGGTGAGAGGATTTCTTGGGGACAGGAGTTCCAGACCAGCCTGGGCAACATAGTGAGACCTTGTCTCAACAATGACAAAAAAGAATAAATGACCTGGTTTTTAGCACTACTGAGCCACTTACTGTTTGGCCTTGGAAAATTTGCCTATTACTTCTGCAAGCCCCAGTTTTATTATCTGTAAAACAAGAATAATAGGAGTACCTAGGCATTGGGTTTGTTGTTAGGATTGAGTTAAGGCATAGAGGTGTTTGGAACAGAGCTCCCTAAGTGGCAGCAACAAGAAGAACACTTAGCCTAGTTTGGGAGCATGTGTGGGAATGGGGGAGCAAAAATTTTCTAGAAGAGTAGAAATCTGAGCTAAGTCTCAAAACATGAGTAGGAGCTAGTCTGGGGGAAAAAAAGGAGGAAGAGAAAGATGTTAATGACAGAAGAAATGGCATGAGTAAAACTAGGTATGTGAGAGACAGGACAGTGAATTGGGGAAACTGGCAGGGAATGGAAAGAAAGGTTAGGAAGATAAGCAGGGGCCACACTGGGGCAAGGTGTGGGCTTGAAGTTACTGAGGCTAGTTTATATCCTGGGAGCCCCTTGAGGGGTGTTCAGCAGAAGCAGGAGATAGGCTTTGTGTGGGGCAGTGTAGAAGCAAGGAGACCTGTGAAGGGGAGGCTGTGGCAATGCCACAGGGGATGGGGACAGTGGTATTAAGTACAGTGATGGCCCTGGGATGGAAAGAAATGGATGGATTTGAGAGGTACAGTGACAGAACTTAGTGATGGATTGAATGGGGGATATAGGTGAGAGGGAGGTGTGGGGATGATACTCTGATTTTTAGCTTGGGTCCCCAGGTGTTTCCATTCACTGAAACAGAGAGCAGGAAGAGTAACACATCTGGGGGGAAGCTGAATTCAGTTTTGGACATATACCCCCTGGAAAGATCCTCTTGTCATCCTACCTGACTATTACTCTATCCAGAAGATGGGGGGGGGGTGTCATTAGCCACTGCTGGTTGTCTATTTCCTGAGTGTGACTGGTTGGAGATCTAGGTGGGGAAGACATATGGGAAGGGAGTGCCAGGCCAGGTGAGTCTCCCTAAGTGGTCTGGGCTTTTAATCATGTTATATGAGGTCATCAGGCTGTTCCTCAAGAGAATCCTAGGAGGGGACCGTGCTCTGTGCTGCTGAGATTACCATCTCCGTTTTACAGCTGAGGAAACTGAGGCTCAGGAATTGAGTGGCAGAGCCAGGAGGTGAATGAAGGTCTGTGTGATGTCTTCTCACAATGCCAGCTGTCGCATCGTCCATGGTGACATTTGCTGTAGGACGGCAGGGAAAGCACCAAGGCCACGGTTCCTTGGGGGAGCAGTGCAATCTGGAGGGGGAGTGGGGATAAAGAAGGGGATAGGAAAAGTTTCCTGGAGGTGGTGCCATTTGTGTTGTCCTAGAAGCATAATCTTGTTTTCTGTCTCCCTAGCTAGCAATCATTGGCAATCAGCCATGGCCCACAGTGAAGGAGACCTTGTTGTTGGAGGGGCTTCTAGGTAGAATGTGTCCACAGAGCCTAAAATGCAGGAGACTGGAATTCCTGCAGGCAGCTCCCACGGCAGGCCTAAAGTGGGGCATGTCTCTGTCAGTCTCTGGCATGGGTCAGCCTGGGCATCCTTTTGCACTGGTATTTCACTGGCAGCTAGAAGCCCAGTGCCTATTCATTTTCATATCAGGGTTCAGCACAAGTTTATGTTCTGTTCCCAGGGTTTATTAAATTGTACTTAAAAAAAAGCACCATGTGATAAAATTATGAATTCTGTCTTATGGGAGGACTGGCAATTACAAGAAAAACTGAAAAGCTGTTCTTTCTTTCTTTTTATTTTTTTTTGAGACAGGGTCTCACTCTGTTGCCTGGGCTAGCATGCAGTGGTGTCATCACAGCTCACTGCAGCCCCAAACTCCTGGGCTCAAGTGATTCTCCTGCGTCAGCCTCCTGAGTAGCTGGGACTACAGTCACGTGCCACTATGCCTGGCTAATTTTTCTATTTTTTTGTAGAGACAGAGTCTCCCTATGTTGCTCAGGCTGGTCTCATCGAGCTCTTGGGCTCAAGTGATCCTCTTGCCTCAGCCTCCCAAAGTGATAGGATTACAGGTGTGAGCACCTTGCTTGGCCCAAAACTGATCTTTCTGTGGATGATTGGGGGAGAGTAAGACAAAAATGTCACTAACCTTCATCTGTCATCCTTCAAGCATTTTTCCCCAAGTGTCCAAATGGCTGAGGCAAACTGAAGCAGTAAGGGGGTGGCCATATCCTTAATAGCTAAGAAGGGGTGACTTTCAAAAATAATGTTTAGGTAATATTTGCTTATTGAGGAAAACTTGGAAAATACAAGTAAAAAGAAAACAATGCATAAAGCATCCATTAAGAAATAAACACTGCGGCCAGGCACGGTGGCTCATGCCTGTAATCCTAGCACTCTGGGAGGCCAAGGCAGGAGGATTGCTCAAGGTAAGGAGTTTGAAACCAGCCTGAGCAAGAGCGAGACCCCATCTTTACTAAAAATAGAAAGAAATTAATTGGCCAACTAAAACTATATATAGAAAAAATTAGCTGGGCATGGTGGCACATGCCTGTAGTCCCAGCTACTCGGGAGGCTGAGGTAGGAGGATTGCTTGAGCCCAAGAGTTTGAGGTTGCTGTGAGCTAGGCTGACACCATGGCATTCTAGCCCAGGCAACAGAGTGAGACTCTGTCTCAAAAAAACAAAACAAAACAGCAGTGACATTTGAAGACAGCAAGAAATGTGATGCTGTTTGGGAATTAGAGCTTTGTGTCTGAAAGGTATAGCCTCAGTTCTGTGGCCATTTGCACATAAGGAAGCCTCAATTTCCTGGTGATGCTAGGTAAATTCTTCCTTATCCAATGGGTAAAGCCATTGTTCACACAACAAATGTTTCCCAAGTGCCTACCGTGTGTCGACTTGTTGAAGGCACTGGAAACACAACTTAGAGGCACACATTGTGGCACATTTTCTTTGTATGTATTTAGAGTGAGGAGCCACTCCCCATGTACCAGAGAAAGGCAGTAAGGTCAGTGGCCCTGGGAAACAGTTGTTAAAGAGTGCTGGGATCCAACTCCTCGCAAGGCTTGGAGCGTTGCTGAGTCTCAAAGTGGATCCACATTTTGAACCCAGTTCTCTGGCCCCCAGTCAGTCCTTCCAACACCCGCTGATGCCAGCCTACAAGGCCTTCCAGAAGAAGAAAAATGTTCGAGTCTTGAGCTTTTGGGCAAGTTACTTCCCAGCTCACTGGTAGTCGCTGAGAGCCCCTCCTCCCGCAGGGGAGTGGTGGGATTCTTTCTCTGGCCCTCCTGTCAGAACACAGAGGAGCTAGCAGAGAGGGAAGCTGATTGTCAGCAGACACATCTGGCTCATAAAGCAGAGGTGTCAGTGGGTCAGAGGAAATTGAGTCCAGCCCAACTGTCCACTGAATAGCCACACTAAAGTCCCAAAAGGAGAAGGGACGAAAACCTGTTGTTAGGAGGAAACATTGGCGGGCCCTTGCAGGCCTGAGCTTGGCGGCACAGGCTGAAGCTTTGCAGAAGTGGGTGTGGTGGGGCCCTCCCCAGGCAGCAAGCGATTGGCTGCATCCCTCCTAAGTCCACCTGCCACAGGCATGCCTGTGTGCACTGTCCTCAGCTCCAAACTGGGAGCGGGCCTTTAATAGGGGGGAGGAGCATCCCTGGGCCACAGACTTGAAAGGAAGGCCTGTCTGCCCACATAGGATTTGGGGGATTCACCTCTTGTCCCAGCTCCTTGGTTTCCTCTGCTACGTGCAGTGTCACACAGAAATGGGGCCGTCTTTATCACAGGTCTGAGGCACGTCCCGGCCTGACCCAGAAGCTCAGCTGTGGGTACCCGGTTAACATCTTGGTCCCCAGGCTGGGTGTCTGCTTCTCGTGCATGGCGGCATGCCATTTATCCACCCTGGACTCTCCGAAGGGCTCCCCTTCCGCGTGGGGGCCTTGCCTGCCCCATGGTGACCGAATCACAGAACCACGAGGCACTGGAGATGGATCTCAGGGTTGGGTGGGACCTCAGCCCAGCTCTAGCTCATCTCCTCAGCCTCTTCCACGTGTCCCCTTTTTCCTCTGTGACCAGGCATCCCTCCTAGTCGGTGGCCTTCTGGAGCTTCTCTTGGTGTTCTGGGCCTCTTCTCTTGCTGGTCTGTGGGGAGTAGCAGCTTCTGTGGAAAGCACCCCAACTTCCCCTCTATCAGCATCACACGTGTTCCTGCTGTCCCTCCAAACATGGCCTCCAGCTGAGGAGCCTCGCCTCTGGGGCCACACTCCTGGCGGCAGGCCCTTGCCCTGCTCCGCTGAAGGCCCCCAGCCCCTCCTGTCCCTGCCACGAGGGAGGCCTTCGGAGGGGACCAGCGGAGGCAGACACTTGGGCTGGCTGCAAAGTACCTCTTGCCTGGACTGCTTGGCCTCTGTGCATGTGTGCACACATGTGACAAGAGCCTGTGGCTCCGGCTCTCGCTCCCACTCCCAAAGCCGTCCCTCGTGGCCCACTTGTGTCTCATGGCCATTTGGTTTGGGACACAGCTCTATGTCTCCTCAGCCGCTGCTCACCTTCACCCTAGAGGCATCTCCGGCCCCGGCCCTCAGCCCCACCTGCTGACCCCCCAGGCCTCGCTGGCTCCTCCTCCCTCTCTTCATTCGTTCTTTTTGCTGCTTCCAGGAAGGTCTTAAAATTCAGGTTTGGTCAGGCGCTGTCTTTTTCTGCCCCTAACTGGATCAGGCTCCAGGGGTGACATCAGGGACATTCTGACCCACAGCTGGGGACGGGGACTGTGGCCACTTTTGCCATGTGAATAACACAGAGACCTGTCCAGCCTTCCAGCCTCACCTCCCTGGACCTCTGTGCCTTTTTCATGGGCTCTTTGCCTGGAGCACCTCCTGCTCCCCCTTTGCCTTGGGAATCCCCCCTCATTTCCTTTCAAGGCCCGGCCCCAGGTGTCCCCATCCCATACTGTTCTCCCACAGAGCACGGGGAGCTGGGTCTTCTCTTCAGCTCCAGATCCACTGTCTGGCAACCGCCAAGGCTCTTGGCAGGCATCAGTTGCTCCAAGAACACATGTGGTACCTTGCAGGAGCAGCGTTAGGCGTGTGTGCTGATCTGACTGGGGCTGGCGTGGTGGACTAGCCCAGGAGCCTTTTGGAGCATGGAACCTGGGGCATGGCGGTCCCTGGGTTGGATCCTGTTACTGTCTGAACTGCATTCTTGGCACGTGTCTTCGGTATCATCCCAGCCCTTGTCCCCCCTTTTTGAGGCTCACTTTGCTCATTTCCACACTGCTGTTACTTGTCACTTCTTCATGAAGGACTGACGCCCTAATACCCACTCTCAGTTGTAACTGATTCCTTGTGTAATGCTTCGCCTGACAGTCGGCCCTACTTCATTGTGGCACGTGGGGGCCTCGGTGGGGCCAGGTCACCTCTGCGCTCCTTCCCCCTGAATCAGTTCCTAGCCACCGGCAGGTAGGGTCTAACTTCAGAGCACCGGCCTCTCCTCTGTGTCAGAAGGGGGTGTCCCTTCTTCCTCCAAGCCCCTGCCAGGCACTCTGGCTACTGTTCCCCTTACTGGATTGGAGGGAAAGCCAGCCCACCCTCTCAGGCCACCTTCCCACTTAACCGGACACTGGGCAGCCTTTGGTAACAGGACAGCCTGTGCAAACCCCAGAGCGAGCCATAACCAGATGCCAAGTGTCTGCTTGAGAATTAATTGTTTTTTCTTTCTCTTTCAGTGGTTAATATCACAGCAAGTATCCTTTTCTTGTTGGTGCTGTTCCCTTTAAGGAATTCTCCGTCTGAATAACAAGAAGGTGTTAGAAACTTGAATTCCATCTCAGGTTGTAGTAACCAGAGAGTGTAGAGTTTGGCCCCCGGGACGCCTAGAGAATCCTCACTCAGCTGCCTTTGAGGCCAGCAGCTTCGCGTGGACACTGTGCTCCTGTCGTCTTCCCTTCACACCCGGGCATCCAGCTCCTAGCCCTGCCCTGCGACCAGCTCAGGGTTCGCTGGCAGACTCGAGAACTTGGAATTTCCAGGCAGGCAGGGACACGCTGCCTGGCAGACGTCTGCAGGTTGGGAGCCCCGAGCTGTAGCCTTTTAAACTGACCTTTTCTTGCATTCTCAGTACTTCCTTAACTGGATGTCACTAGATCCCACAGTTTGAAGATGTTAAATTTGAAGCAGCAAGTCTGTTATCTGAATTATATTGTCAAGAGGTAAGAATACATTAAGGTTTCTGAAAGCAAAGTGTCTCTCCCCATCGCCAAGACACGATGGCAAACAGCGGCTCCGGAGAGCTGAAATCCATTCTGGCTTTTAACTCTTCAAATTACTTTCCTACCTCTTACACCCCGGCGTTGGGGCAATCACATGCTAACAAGGGCCGGCAGATTCTTTTTCTGCTGAAGACCAGTGGGAAAGGCAGCCTTGCTCCTAGCCTAACAAGTCCATACAGTTTGCCTTCTTAATCTGGTTTCTGATTTCAGTTGTAGCTGAAAATTCGCCTTCCTCTGCTTGGAACCGTGACACCATAAGGTAGCCAGGCAGCAGGGAGGTGTGTCTCACACCCCTGCTGCCTCTCTCTGGTCTGAGACCCGCTTCCAGTGTGACTGCTAAGGATTTTGAACTGAAGCGACTTTCAGTTTAGTCGAACGGGAAGTTATTTTAAGAGTGGCGCAAAAACTTCCCAGCTAGTGAGCCCAATAAAATATCTTTTTTGCTTTTAATAAACTTAATTGCCATTCCAAAAAATCCTTTGGTAAGCATGAACAGGAACCGCCTTCTGGCACCACAGCTGCTGCTAAGGAACCCAGCTTGATTGCCGGCTTGTTTTTTTTTTTTTCCTTCCTCTCCTCAGACGTGACTGTTTCCTTTCAGAATTCCGTGGATGCAGCAAAGCCGCTGCTGCGGAAGGCGATTCAGATCTCCCAGCAGACCCCGTACTGGCACTGCCGCCTGCTCTTCCAGCTCGCGGTGAGTGCTGTGGCCCAGACAGGCCCACGGGGGCCACGACCCTGGGGCGCGCACACCCCGAGTACGAGTACAAGTAACAGCAGAGTCTGAGACACACAGGCCCCCTCGAGCTGCCATGCTGAGCGGGTTGGGATGTGGGGGTGTTCCTTTAACCTGCTCACAAGCCTCCTCCAGCGTCTGTCCTCAGCAGCAGCACCCCCCCCCACTCAGGCCCGGCTCTTGGCAGCACCCAGGAGTGATCAGTGGGAGTGCCTGTCTCTAGGGACTGTCACAGGGCATGATGCTCAGCCTCCTCCTGGCTGCTCCTTCTGGCCTGTGCTTATTGAAATCCAGGGAGCATTTCCTGCCAGAGGCTGACTGCGTTTTTGTAAGAGCCGCACTGAGATTCCAAGGGGCTGCCTCTGGGTGACAAATGCCTGAGTCGAGCCTTGTTTCCCAGAGCCCCAATTTCAGGGGATACTGGGGCACAGCCTCATCCTGACATCCACAGGGTTCCCTTTCCAGCTCCCTTTAGCTCCCCAGATGTAGTTGGTGCCCCAGTCCCTGCCCTCCAAGATGCTCAGTTGGGGGAGGGGGCGCCTTTGTAGGCTGGGCCTTCCTGGTTGCAGTGACGGGGCCACGGGCACCATCATGTGGGCACCTCTTCTGTCCTGGGCTCTGCCGTACCTCCCCATGACTGGGCACCCTCAGCTGTCCCTTCTCTGGCTGGCCCCTAGCCTCTCTAGTCCCTGACCCAGCCTGCCCTCCAGGCCATCCCCATGACACAGCCCTGTCCCCCACCTAGGCAGACAGCATGTGGACCCTGGATTGGGAGTGTCCTCCAGGGAGCCCCTCACCCCAGGAGGGTCTGGCTGAGAAAGTGCCCTAATGGGCAAAGCTCACCCAGCAGTGGGGACTCCCGAGGCCCTTCTCCCCCGAGGCCCACTTCAGCCCCACCTGTACACACTGGCTCCTTTAATCGTCCCACACACGCCTGTGCCCACGGGCAGAGGAGGAAGCAGGCCAGGCAGTGAGTGAGTCACCTGTCCTAGGTCACAGAGTTGGTGGGTCCTGTCTTTGTGCCACAGGTGTGCCTTCCAGGTCCAAGCCAGGTGCTTGCCCCCTTTCAGCCTGTTAGGACTTCTGGATTTGAAACTCCCCTGGACACTTACCCCTGAGGGAGTCCCTCCTTGTGGGCCCTGGAGATGACCTCAGTGACTTAACCCCACAGGTCACCTAGAAAGTGCTCAGACAGCCCTGGGTACTTCCATGGCTGGGAGGAGGGAGGCAGGGGTGGAGTCTGTGCCCAGCGAACGTTAACTGCTGGTTCTACGCACCATTAAGTTTAGACAACGTGTACTGTAGGTACCATTAAGTTTAGACGACGTATATACTGTAGGCCAACTGGAGCTCTGTATCCAAAGTAATTAACGTCGATGAGATAATTTGGTTAATTTAGCTCAAAACTGACACTAAGGCAATTTTGTGGGTATGTGGGGAGGTTTGGTTGAACTTCCTAACAAAGCAGCCAGGCCAGGCTCTGTAAAACTGAGGGGTTTGGCAGCGAAGGTCATTGCTCTCTCCTTTTTAGCAACTGCACACGCTTGAGAAGGACCTGGTGTCAGCCTGCGACCTCCTGGGCGTGGGAGCTGAGTACGCCCGGGTGGTAGGATCCGAGTACACACGGTAGGCAGCGGCTCCCCCTCCCCCCTGCTCTCTTGAGTAGAAAGGGCTCAGCCCTCTTAATCTGGGACAGCAAACAGAATCGGCATTGCAGCATGGAACGATGACTACCCACCCACGTAACCAGAGGCATGGAGACTAAAGCCGCACCAGGAAGCATCTTGTACCATCGGTTCATAAAGTAAAATGTTCGCAAATCACGTTCTTGAGGGCGAGGGGTGGCCAGCCTGCTCCATGCCATGGGCACTGCTCATTTCTAGCGTCCTTGCAATAAAAAGTGCTGGTCTCATCTGCTCGACTGTTGGGCCTCACCACACAGATGTGCCCTTGTCGGTGTGGGGCATGCACAGCACTGACCATCGGCCACGTCCGCATCTACCCGCTCAGGGGAGCCAAGGAGCCTGTCAGTGCCTAACAGGAGGCAGAGCAGGCTGGCGTTTGTGTAGCAGAAGGGACGTAGGTTCGCGTTTGCACGGAGCTGCTTAAACTGTCTGGAGACTGGTACCCTGGGGTTAGAGGTCAGGGAGCTCTGTGCTCCCTGTGTGCCCTCTGCGAGGCCTCCTTTCTGTCTCCCCCCAACACAGGAATCCTCTGTAGCAGGCAGGTTCCAGGCAGCAGCACTCTTACTGCTTGTGGGGGGATTCTAGAAAGTTCCCACAAAGGGCCTTCCTGGCCTGAGCAAGAGTGCTCTGGGACTGGCCCCCTGTCCATCAGAGCGAGCTTGTCCCATGGAGTTGTCAGAACACAGCAGCCCCCAACTCTGTTCTCAGTCCCCCTCTGAGCTCTAGACCTTTGAGCGCCCACGGGTCACTACGACACTCTTGACAGCTCCCCAAAGGGTGTCCTTGTCCCTAGCATGCTGCCAGGGGGCAGGGCAGAGCTGTTGCTCATCCACCCTGCCTACTCCCCTGCGTGTTTCCCAGACAGGCTGCTGTGGGCAGCCAGCCTGGGTCGGACATGCGGTCTATGCAGAGCAGCCGAGGGTCGGCGCCTGCAAGTCTCCTGGCTCAGGGCCTCTCACCAGTGACACAGGGCCTCTGAGCAAGTGCATTTTTTGTGAGACAACATGGGAACCTTGATGTGATGTCTCCTCCCTTAGATTTCAAGAAGCAGAAGATGGGTAGGTAGATCCCTCCCTGAGTGTTCATGAGTGAATGATAGGGAACACAGCACCGCGGCCTAGAGCACAGGCAGGGGAGCCGGGCTGCTCAGCGCGTGTCCCTGCTCTATCCCTCAAATGCTGCGTAAACTCGACCTCTCTGCCTTGGTGTCCTCACCTGTAAAATGGAGAGAACAGCACCTCCTTGGTAGGGTGTCTGCCGCAGCACACAGGTGCCCTGCAAAGGATGGCAGAGGAAAGGATTCAATGTTGAAAAAACTGGGGGCTCCCCAAGATTCGGCACTGCACAGTTATAGCTGCTCCTAAAGACAGGGTCCCCATAGCCCCACCACCAGCATGCCGCATACCTGCGAGGCTGAGGTGGGGCAGGGCCACCCTACCTCTCTCCGCTGTTGCTTTTACTGTTCTCTAAACTTTCCTTGATATTACTGCGTTGTTTTTCTCGCCGAGGACAGCTGCACGTGCTGCTTTAGAAAGCACGGAAGGTTTGGGAGAGACCGTAGGTGTCTCCCGAGGGTGGAGGCCGGTGACCAGAGGTGAGGCTGCTGATGTGCCCGGGGCTTCCCGACTTCGCCCCTTTACCCTGAGAGGCATCCGAGGGGGCTCAGCCCAGTTCACGGACCAGGCGGTGAAGGGCAGATGGGCCCGAGTGTGCCACCTGTCCCCGCCCAGCACAGCTGCTGATGCCGAGCCCGTGTCTGCTGTGTCGGCAGGACCGAGATTAGAGCGGTGTGCCATCCTCCACCCCGCCTGGAACACGGCTTCCTGAGTGCTGTGTCTTCTGGGCTCTTGAACCACACTAGTGTATCTGAACCATGCAAAAAAGTAAACACAGATAGAATAAGACAAAGTAGCGCAATCGTGCACATAAAACAAACCCCGCTGGACACCGTTCCTTGTCATGCATTTAACCAGAGATGGCACGTGAGGTCCTGTGAGCACCAGGGCAACCACGGTTAGCTTGGGAGGCTCCAGGGCCTTCTCAGACCTGACAACCTGTCTCTGTTTTCCAGGGCGCTGTTCCTCCTCAGCAAGGGGATGGTAAGTCGAGGCTGGGCAGGATGGCCAGGTGCCTACAGGTACTGGGGAGATGTGGCTGGGGCCGCCACAAGTTGTGTGTAGATTTGTGCCGAGGCAGGAGCCTGGTTTTGAGCTACTGGGGCTGGGATTTCAGGCTGGCTTTGCCCCCCAGGGCAGGAGTGGCACTCCCAGGGCAGGTGGGCAGGTGGGCAGGTGGCCCTGTGCTCCCAGGAGGGGTTCCCACAAGCCCCACAGCCCAGCTCAGGCGCCTCTCCCTCCACAGTTGCTGCTGATGGAGCGCAAGCTGCAGGAGGTCCACCCGCTGCTCACCCTCTGTGGCCAAATTGTGGAGAACTGGCAGGGGAACCCCATCCAGAAGGAGTCGCTGCGTGTCTTCTTCCTGGTGCTGCAGGTGACCCACTACCTGGATGCGGGGCAGGTGCGTGGCGCCTCTCCCAGGAGGGCTGCTAGAGGGTGGCGGGTAGGCGCAGGTGGCACATGGATGGTGCCTCCGGGCACGAGGTCCACTCTGTCGTCACCTCTCCTCACATGGCAGGACTGTCATTCCAGCCCCGGCACATACACGACCCGGCCTGCTCTGGTACACACTTGCCAGATATTCTTGTCTCTGGGAGCTGGGTCTGACCCAGTGGCCCTGCCTTCACCCTAGAAGTCGTGACATGTAGCCTCACACACATTTGCTCAGTGCACAAAACGCCCAAAGCCTCCAAGGCCTCCATCGAATGCTCAGAGAATCCAAGAGAATAAGCCATGGGGGTTTGGGGGTGGCACCTGGCACATAGCAGGTGCTCAAGCAGGGTCTTCACAGCACCCTCAGCTGTGAGGTTGCGTAGGCAGGGACCGACATGACCAGCCGGGTCCTGAGACTCGACTCCTTAGCCCCCAGTGGGTGAGGATCGACTGTGTTTTAATACCTTGTTCCTGTGTTTGTGTGACCCTCCTGGCCCTTTGCAGGGCAGGGCTGTTTGTCCCCCTCAGCCCCACGCCTGTCCCAGTGGCCCAGTCACTGATGGAGCCCAGCAGCAGCAAGGGCCCAGAAAGCCCTGTGTGGGCGCCTTGGCAAGGGGCTTCCTCAGTTTCCCCACCCACACCCACCTTTGCCCATTAGGGCAAGCACCAGCTAAGTGTGTAGGAACGCAGAGCAGACTGCAGCCACCCATTCCCATGGGGTGTGGGGACTGTAGAGATGTCCCTGGGGCCTCAGGGCAGGGCTTCCTGGTGCAGACGGGCCAATCTGTGTTAGCCATGGCACCTGTGGGATTCCTGGGCCACTTCCCGCCCCTGAGGTGTCCCCGCCTACTCTTACTTCTCCTCCTGCCCTCTTGGGGTCTGGCTGCAGGAAGGCCCAGTGCAGCTCCAGCGGGCTCTGTAGACAGGCCCCTTCCCAGCCTCGGTGTTGCGATGATCCGCCTGGCCCTGCCCTGTGCCCTGAGAGCCCGGTTAATCATGGGGATGGGGTGGGAGGTGGATCCCTCTCCCAGGAGGTGGATGTGGCAGGAGAGGAAGTTGGACACCCCCAGGAGGAAGAGGCAGAGGGGTGGCCGGGTCAGGCCTGGCCTCCTCCTAAGGGCCCTGGCTGCCGGTGGAGAGCCACAGGGCGAGAGCGGCCACTCAGGCAAGGGTGCCCCGCCCGACAGGTGAAGAGCGTGAAGCCGTGCCTGAAGCAGCTCCAGCAGTGCATCCAGACCATCTCCACGCTGCACGACGACGAGATCCTGCCCAGCAACCCTGCCGACCTCTTCCACTGGCTGCCCAAGGAGCACATGTGTGTGCTCGTCTACCTGGTGCGTCCCTGCCGGGGCCTGAGGCTGGGGTGGGCGGGTAGGAAAAGGGCCCTAGTACCCACTGCCGTCTGTCTTGTCCCCAGGTGACCGTGATGCACTCCATGCAGGCTGGCTACCTGGAGAAGGCGCAGAAGTACACGGACAAGGCCCTCATGCAGCTGGAGAAGCTCAAGAGTGAGTGTCCGGCGGCCGCGTGGCCCAGCATGCCCTGGTGGGCGGCCCGACCAGGTGCTGCCTGTGCTGGGGCCAAATGACCCTTACCACAGCACTGGGGCAGTCCCTGCCTGGGTGGGGGGGTCTCTGCGTCCCCAGTTGGCGGGTGCCAGAGCACAGCGGGCCAAGCATGGGGTCGGGGGCCAGGGCCCTGCAGCAAACCAGGTGCTCAGGTGAAGCAAGCAGTGGCTGCTTTTGCCAACTATGATCCGCATTGTGAAGGGGATGTGCTCAGGGCAGGCTGTGATTGGAACTCAGCGCTCAGACTGACGGGCAGGTCCTCTGGAGGTCACAGGTTCCTTCCAGCCACTCACCTACTTAATCCATCCTGTGGGACCAGGGACCTTTGACTGGCACAAACCCAGAGCCCCCGGCGTCCCTGGCTGGCTCAGCATCCCTGTTGATTTGCCGGTGTGCACCCTCGGGAGTGCTGCTGGGGGAGCAGTCATTAGAACTGGGGAGGACCAAAGCCCGAAGGGCCTGCGCGTGTCTTTCTCCGTGGCCAGACTGGGAAGGAGCCGTGCTGTGTGGTTCCGACGTGCAGACAGCTGCTCAGGGCTGCCGGGAGCTGGGGCCCCGCCCTAGGTCCCCACTGCCGCCTGAGGCCTCGTCGTCGCAGGGTCTTGTGATCCAAGGCAGCTTCCACATTTCTAGAACCTGCCATGTCCAAATGCCCTTGCGTGTTTAGTGGGGTGAGAATCAAAGACAAATCCACAGATTCCTTACTCTTAGAACATTCTGGCAGTCAGTCCCTGACTCCCACGCTGTCTCCTCACCTGGACACAGAGACGAGCTCCCTCACACTGAGGGTGTAGTGAGGACTGAGGAGGATGGTGGGGTGGGCGCCGGGCTGCTGTGGCAGCAGACGGGGGCAGGGATGGGGGTCGAGGAGGGGCCGGGCCAGCGCCTCCTGCCCCGCATGGTCACGCGCGACTCTTCCTCTGCAGTGCTCGACTGCAGCCCCATCCTGTCCTCCTTCCAAGTGATCCTCCTGGAGCACATCATCATGTGCCGGCTCGTCACGGGGCACAAGGCCACGGCGCTGCAGGAGGTAGGGCCAGCGGGGGCCATGCAGACACGTGGGGTTTGCCAGGTCTCAGGGTGTCAGACAGGAAACTGGGAATTCACCAGTCACAAGTTGACAGGACGTTGTGTCGTGCTGTCTCACTGCCACTCAGCAGGTCACAGTCCTGGGTGGGGATGACCGAGCAGAGAACCTGGCGCAAAAACCAGTGGCCCCTTTCCCAAAAGCTGGCACACCCAGGGAATGTTATACGTGGTGTCCAGGGCTTTGGGGTCCTCCGGCGGTGATCCTCATACCCTGTCCTGCCCCAGAGTTTGCAACCTCAGGTGCCCACCCTGTCGAGAGGGCATGGGGGCCCCAAATAGGCTGGTGGCGCTTCACAGCCAAGACACACCTTGGGAAAAGCAGAGAAGGCAGGGAACAGACAAGGGTGACCGTCCATGATGGAGTCAGGGCCATACTTTGCCGTTATGGTGGGCACATCCACCTGGACTTTGTACCCCAGTTTGGGCAGGCAGGGCACGGGCACCCCTGTAAGCTGTGGGGTCTCTCCAGTGCTGCTCAGACACCGGGTCCCAGGCTCCAGGCCGTCTGACAGTGGGCACGCTCTCTCCCGCAGATCTCCCAGGTCTGCCAGCTGTGCCAGCAGTCTCCCCGGCTCTTCTCCAACCACGCAGCGCAGCTGCACACGCTGCTGGTGAGTGACCTGCACCCCAGGCAGAATCTGGAACGTTCCCAATCAATACTCACGTAACCACCTCAGTCAGGATCCAGAACATTCCTAGCGAAGAACCCCATGACCACCCCCCAGGCAGAATCCTGAGTGTTCCCAGTGAGCTTTCTTCCGAGAAGCATCTCATTGAGTCCCAAGTCGACTTAGGTCTAGGGAGACGGAATAATCAGGCATGTCACCTTTTTCATAGCTGGCTCAGGAGAGTCACCTGTCGTGTTGGTCCAGGTGCAGCCAATGTCGGTCCCAGGCAGGCTGCATGTATGTGGCTTGGATCTGAGCCCTCTTTGGGGGCCCTCCAGCGGCCACCCCGGGTTACAGCACCTTCTTCTTCCAGGGTCTGTACTGTGTCTCCGTCAACTGCATGGACAACGCGGAAGCCCAGTTCACTACGGCCCTGCGGGTAAGGTGCCGGCCCCCCTCACTCCTGGGGTGGGCGACACTTCTGAGTAAGGATGCGGGCGCGGTCCGTGACGAGGACAGCAGCCACGTTAGGTCAGCCACATGAAGCCACGGTCCAGGAGGGCAGCTCCATAGCAGTTAGCCTGACGCCAGCCTAACAGTGACGTCATGCTGTTTGCCCAGCTGAGGGATAGCTGTGGGGTGAGGCGGGCTCCTGGCCAGCCAGGGACGGGGCTTCCGGAGCTAACCCGAGGACAGGCGTGAGGGGGAGGCACAGCCACTTCCACATCCGACTGGGCGCCATGGTGATACCCACCGCCCCCCAGGCTGGGTTGGCTCGTGTTGCAGCTGAAGACATGGAGTCACCCAGGTTCAGGGGCTCCCTGGAGTCACCCATGGCGAGTGGCAGAGGTGGAACGCCCCCTAGGTGCTCTGTGGGCAGAGGATACCTGGTCCTGCTGGGTCAGGGAGGAGGGATAGACACCTTAGGCTCCTGTGCTCAGATGAGGGTCCCACCGGGCCCTGGAAGAAGGCTGCTACGTCCCCACATCCCCAAGGGGTGACCCAGCCCAGGCTCTAGTCCCAGCTCTGCCTGCCTTGCTCTAAGACCAGACAGTGTGTCCCTGCCTCGGCCTCAGTGTCCTCACAGGAAATGGAGGCTGTCGACACCTTCCTTCTGGGTGGTTCTGAGAAGGTCCCCAGTAGACATGTCAGGGAGCGAGGGCTGCTCTAGCCCCATCTCAGGCGAGGTCAGGGGAAGCGCAGTGCACACACCCTCTGCCTGTTGAATGGGGGATGGGGGTCTCCCCTCTGCCCTCCAGGGTGTTCCACGTGTCTGTGGGTGTCGCCGTGCCGGCTGCTGGCCTCAGGCAGAGGCGTGCCTGGGCATGAAGGCGGCCTCAGTGCCTGCTCCTCTGCCCGTGCCCCTCATGCCCTGGCCCTGGCTGGCTCCTGCTACAGCAGCGCTCGCACCCCTCCCGGTGCCGTGACGGTCTGGCCACCTCCTCCCCATCCCATTCCCACGAGGGTCTGCTGCTGCTGCTGCTTTTGTTCAGCATCAAAGTGTCCAAGGCCACGCACCCCACGAGTCCTCCCCACCAGGCCAGGAGGGGGCTTCCCTTCCATGGCCCAGCCGGGAGGCAGTGACGCCGAATGCAAATCCAAACCCACCTGGCCCCAAACATGCTCCTCCTGTGTCCCACAGCAGACATCCCCACCCATGCTGCGTCCCAAAGCATCTTTGCTTGGTTCAGAAGACCCTCTGGGCCTCCTTGGCCGTGCCAGGGTCCCATGGGGGGGGTCTGCACCTCCCGGGCTCCCTCAGCTTCTTGCCCAGCCCTGCTGGGAGCCGGGATCTGGGCAGCGCTTGAGCCACTTCAACTGGCCCCTGTCCTGACTGTTCTCATCCCCCCAGAAGAGCCAGGGACACCACAGTCCCTGCGCCACTGGTCATCGCCAGCATTTCTAGGCTCTGACACAGCGTCACCTACCTATGGGGCATCGCCTGTGCTCCCGGGTAACAGCTCCCCGCCCCGCCCCCCTGGGAAGAGCGGTCCCTGCAGGACTGGCCTGTGTCTCTTCATCAGCATGCACCTGGGTCCCAGAGGTGGCCCGCAGTGATGTGGGGGACAGGCTGCCAGGTCACAGTCCAGAAAGACAGCAGGAAATAGGCCCAGACATAGCACGTCCCAAGGGTGGGATCAGGAGTGGCCGGTTTGCCTTTTGTCTGTTTTCCAACTGTACCGTAACCCGGATGATGGTTTTGCAATGAAAAGAATGAACAACTGCATCACCCTTGGGCTTAGGGGTGAGCGGGTTGCATGCGAAATGGAGAGAACAGGTTATTTCCGAAGTAGCTGCCATGGAGCTTTTGGGTGGCTCTGACACCACCAAGCGGGCCCCAGCGTGACGTGGCTATGCCCGGCCCAGCCTCCTAACGTGGTGTCTCCTTTCCAGCTCACCAACCACCAGGAGCTGTGGGCCTTCATTGTGACCAACCTGGCGAGTGTGTATATACGGGAAGGAAATAGACACCAAGAGGTAGTAGGTGACATGCTTCATGTTTGGTATCTTTTCTCTCCATTATCCTCTTATTCGGGGTCCGGGGGGCCGTCCTGGGCACCAGCGAATCTCGGCAAGCCCCAGGTGTTCGCCCTCCAGCAAGGGACAGCACCCTGTGCAGAAGCACAGCAGCAGAGGCCAGAGGTGGGTCGGGAGAGGCCAGGTCTGGGGCAAAGACATGCCTTCAGCCACAGAACATATCCCCCGTTGAACAGGAGCCAAGCTTTATTGACTCCCACAGGAAAAATCTGCCGCCTCGTAGCCTGAGCTGTCTGCTCCAGCACATTGCCAGGCCCTGGGGCTCAGTCCTGAGGGGCAGCGGCTCGGGCAGTCACATGCCCTCGCCCCTGGTCGTCTTGCCACCAGCCTAGGGGGTGGGTGTGCCCAGAGCCACCCTCACAGGCCAAGTGCCCTGCCCTCAGCGTCTGAGCCAACTTTCACAGGAGGGGCAGGTTCCTCCTGCCGCCACCCCTAGCCCTGGGTCATCCCCCAAAGTGTCTCCGATTGGGCCCTTTCCCTCCACCCGCACAGCCTTTGTTTTGGCTCAGACCCCCTTTAGCTCTTGTCTAACGAAAAAGGTAGCCGACCCCGCAGATTCCTCCCAGGAGGTGGTTCGGGTGCTTCTGGCTGCAGGAGCAGAAGGCCCAGCCCCAGCTGCTCGAGCAGTCAGGACACAGCCCGAAGGGTTGTCTGGGGCCAGGTGTGTGCGCTGGGTGTCGTGGAGGGGCCTGGCTCTGCTTCGTCTCTGCCACCAGGAGGAGCGGGCTCTGGGTGCAGCCTCAGCCCTGTCTGCCAGCCCAGCCACGCGGCAGCCAGAAGGGATCTAGAACATCGGTCTGGTCCTCATACCCCTGTCCGAGCGTCCCAGGGTCCCCGCATGGGAAAATCCACCCCCTGGTCCCCAGGGCCCGTGTAGACCAGCCTGCGGACCTTCCCCCAGCCCCCCCTACCTGGCACGAGGCAGAGTAGGTGGAGGGTGTGAGGACCCCACCCCAGGCCCTTCACACCAGGGGCTACTCTCCTCTCACCGGTCAGTCACTGGGCCTGTTTCCCTGGAGGCCCCTTGTGGGTATGAAGAAAGCCTCACACTGAGATCCACTGCCTGACGACCCACCCCCCTCCCACACGCTGCTCAGGGGCAGCCTAGCCCAGGGCATGGGATTCAGGCCACCAGGTCGAGTCTCCGGGTCACAGCAGCTCTGGGCGCCTCAGCCGAACGTGCCAGCTGCCCTTTCCCTCCGCGTGATGGTGCAGCTTGGTCCTAATTGGTGTTTCCTCCCCCAGCTGTACAGCCTGCTGGAGAGGATAAACCCCGACCACAGCTTCCCTGTCAGGTGAGCAGCCCAGGTGCCACTGCATGGACCATCCTGGGCTCCCTGTGCTCTGTGGGTGGCGCGAGCTCCTGTGGGGGCCCTAGACCGCCCTGTGCACCCCTCCTCCCAGACACTGTAGTGGAGGCTTCCTGAGACTTCCCCACACACACTGCCCTTTTGCAAACCTGCTTCTTCCTCGGAAACCCCACCCTGACATGGCACTCCGCTCTCTACCCCAGCTCACACTGCCTGCGAGCAGCGGCCTTCTATGTCCGAGGGCTCTTCTCCTTCTTCCAGGGCCGCTACAACGAGGCCAAGTGAGTGCCGGGTGGAGGGCGGTGGGCGGGCTGCGTGCCGGGGGCTTCTCTCTCCGTCCCAAGGCCTGGCAGCAACATCCGTGTTATCCCGGTGCAGGCGATTTCTGCGCGAAACTCTAAAGATGTCCAACGCGGAGGACTTGAACCGGCTCACTGCCTGCTCCCTCGTTCTGTTGGGCCACATCTTCTACGTGCTGGGGAACCACAGGGTGAGTACGGGCCTGGGCCTCCTCGCCGGAGGCCGGCAGGGCTTGGCACCCACAGTGGGCACAAGCACAGGGCAGACGGCAGGCCCGGGGGGCGCTGGCCTCTGCATTGGTCGGGCACAGCCCCAGGGCTCAGTGGAGCCAGAACCAGCGGGGTTGCCCCTCGCTGGCAGGGACGAGAGCAGGTGCCCCTTCCTGTGTACTCCATCACCGCCCAACACACAGTGTCTTGCAGGGCACCGAGGGCCCCCAGGGCTGGTCCCCTCCAGGCCAGCTGGTCCCTCCTGGAACTGGCAGTCCCCGAGTCTCCCCAGCCCACTCATTGCCTGTGCTCTCCCATCTGACCTCATAGACCTGTAACGTGTCTTTAAAGAAAATATTTTGCCATATTACAAAAGGTGAAACATTCAGAAGAGGCTGAGAGTGGCTGAGCACAGTGGCTTAAGCTTGTAATCCTGGCACTCTGGGAGGCCGAGGCAGGCGGATCGCTCAAGGTCAGGAGTTCAAAACCAGCCTGAGCAAGAACAAGACCCCATCTCTACTAAAAGTAGAAAGAAATTAATTGGCCAACTAAAAATATAAAGAAAAAATTAGCCGGGCATGGCGGCACATGCCTGTAGTCCCAGCTACTCAGGAGGCTGAGGCAGGAGGATCGCTTGAGCCCAGGAGTTTGAGGTTGCTGTGAGCTAGGCTGCCGCCACGGCACTCACTCTAGCCTGGGCGACAGAGTGAGACTTTGTCTCAAAAAAAAAAAAAAACCACACCTTCCTTTGTCCCTTCTTTACCCATTGAGCCCCCTTTGCTCCTACTGGAACAGGCCTGGGACAGGCTGCTGCCCCTCCCAGGTCCCGGGTCCCCTGGATGAAGCCACGTTTCTAATTGGTTTGGATTGTTGGTCGAGAGATAATTGCCACTGGTGCCTTTTTTTCCACTTGGAAAGACAGGGGCACCCAGAGTTGCCCGTTGGCCAAGCCCCCCTGAGGAGAAACATGCAGAGCCAAGAGTGAGGATAGTTTGTTTTTCTCAAGGTGGGCCAGGAGTACTTCGAAGAGGGCCATTTGAAATGGGCTCTAAGGTAGGAGTAAGAGTTCTCCAGGCAGTAGCAGAATAGCACGACCCTGCCTAGGTTTGGCAGGTGGGTCCCAGGCTGTCCCTGCCACTGTCTCCTTAGTGCTGTCTCGGCTGCTCTTGGTTGACAGGAGAGTAACAACATGGTGGTGCCTGCCATGCAGCTGGCCAGCAAGATCCCGGACATGTCAGTGCAGCTGTGGTCATCGGCCCTGCTGAGAGGTAAGCACAGCAGCTGCATCTCCTCCTCGACCCTGGCCCGGCCCACCCAGAGGTCAGGGCTGCTGGGCAAACCCTGCTCGGCCTGGGCGTCGGTGGACCATGCCCCAATTCTGGCACGGGTAGCAGGTCCAACTCCTGTTGGAGTGCGGCAGGCACCGTGCCTGGTCTGGTTCCGTAAGCCCTGGCGCTCTCAGCCCCGACTGCCTCCCCCTACAGGCAGATAGTGGTCGTCCTATAGGACCAGCCCAGCCAGGGGGCTCTGGGTGCAGGGCGGGTGCTCTGCGGGACCCAGGTGATGTTAACACTGCAGCTCCCCTGGGCTAGGAAACTGGGGTCCAGAGCTGTGCCCAGGGCCCTGGGGAGGAGGGGGCAGTGTGGTCTCACCTACTGAGAGTTGTGTGGCCTCCCGCCACAGGAGAGGGCGTCGGGCCCCTCCCCCGGCAAACACCCATGCACTCGAGGCCTGGCTGGGGCCCCCTGGGCGGGCTGGTGAGGAGCCCAGCATGGGGCCCCTCCCGCTGCTGCTGACCAGCCCTATCCTGCCCCTTGAGGGTAGCTGGCACGTGGCTGTGCCATCCCATACAGCTCAGGGCCAGTGACATGCCAGGCACCCAGAGATGCACTGGTGGAGCCGGGGTTCGACCTTAGGGCTCCGCCTGCACCCAGTGAGGGGTGTGGGCAGTGGCAGGGCAGACGGTCCCCCGTACACATGTCTCGCCCTCAGACCTGAACAAGGCCTGTGGGAACGCCATGGACGCCCATGAGGCTGCCCAGATGCACCAGAACTTCTCGCAGCAGCTGCTCCAAGACCACATCGAAGCCTGCAGCCTCCCTGAGCACAACCTCATCACGGTATGGGCATGGGGGCGCAGGGTGGGGGGCCTGCGGGCTCCTCAGTGGATTCCCCCACCTGGGGTAGGAAAAGGCACCCTCGGCTGTGTTTCTCTTTGTCCAGCAAACCCCGACTCTGCCTCGGGAGCTCCCACTGTTGCGGGAAACAGTGACAGACACCTTCACCCGGGTGGGCGGTGCAGGGGCCTCCTGGGCGCCTGTCGGGCTTGGGCGTGGAGGACACAGGGGCCCCGCTGGGTGACCAGCCCCAGGGGAGCGTCCCAGGCTCACTCTCCTTGGGAACGGCCCGTGCCACCTCACCCACGCACGTCCTCTCCTCCCTGCAGTGGACGGACGGCCCACCCCCCGTGCAGTTCCAGGCTCAGAACGGACCCAATACCAGCCTGGCCAGTCTCCTGTGAGGCACCTGGAGGGGCTCCCCAGCTCCTTGGCCCGTGCGCTCCCACCTTCCACCCAGACAGCACTTGCACTTCCCCCGGAAGCGTGCTTCCTTCTGACCATCTCTCGAGTTTCCAAGTCCTAGGGGGTGTGCGGGGCCAGTTCCTGCCCTCCCAGCAGGGGCAGCTGGCCATTCCGTCCCCGTGCCGGGACCCCTGGCGCTGAGGCCTGCAGGTGGACATTGGAGCTGACTCCAGAGCCATCCTTTGAAGTGGACCGAACGGCCCGTCCACGTCTGAGTTGCACTTGCCAGGGCGCGTGTCTGGGCTGGGAGTGGGTACAGGTCCTGATCCCGTGTGCCAGGTGGGCCGTACCTCAGGGGCCTTGTCCCCTGACCTTCCATCGCCTGGGCCTTGATGCCAGGCAGGGGCCGGAACGTTCCCTCTGCTCAAGGCGGTCTGCAGAGTCTGAAGGCGAGAGGCCAGTTTCTGGCCAGATTTGGAGGGAAGAAGTGACGGCCACGTGTGGGACAAAGCACACGTCCCGCACCTTTCCTGGCTTGCCTTTCTCTCCAGCACCAGCCCCTGTGACAGCCAGGGCCTCTGGTCAGGGGCCCTTAGGGATGCACGAACTCAGCTTCCAGACATCTGGATCCACCGTCCCGCCACGAGGGTGTTGCACGTGATTGCAAACACGAACGTGCATGTGCGTGTGTGGTGGAATTTCACAGAGCCGGGAGCTGAGACCTGTGCTGGCGCCAGCCGCCTCCCCCCATCTTGCGGCTGCTGAAGGGAAGGAGGCGGGGAGGAGGGGGCACCTTGCCCAAAACTCAGACCGTCTCCTTGGGCCAACCCGAGAGCGGGGCACAGGCCCCTCAGACCTGGGGCCGGGGGCCTTCCTCCCGGCAGCTCTGCGAGGATGTCTGTGGGTCGAGGCTCAGGCTCCTGGCCTCCCACCTTCCTCTCAGGAGAGGGGAAGATGCCTCCCCTGCCAGGTCTCGGGGGTCAGTATCAGCACCTCTTCCCCAGCTGGACCCCGGGGACCCCCTGCTGGGCCCAAACAGCAGCACTTGGTTTTATGATCCTGGATAATCGGAGAGGTGCCCCAGCGGTGACAGTGGCATCAAGAATGGTGGCGGCTGGGATCAGGGATCGAGACACCACCCTGTCCAGCTTCCAGAGCCTGGGAGCATCCCCCGGCGGCAGGGCGCCGGGGGTCTTTCATCAGGGAGGGTGGCCGCTTCATGCCCTGTTGCCCGTGCACCATGAAGGCTGCTCCCAGGAGCGTGGGTGCCCCTCACCAAAGGGACCCTGGGGTTGCTCAGGTCAGCTACTCAGACCCCTGGGGCCTGGGTGTGCCTTAGCCATGGCAGGGCCACTGCCCACGGCCAGGGTGGCGTCAAGGACAGGCTGGTAGGGGCTTGTCCCGAGAGGACACACAGTCTCTGGGTCACCAGGGAGAGCCTGGCCCTGTCCCATGCTGCCCTGAGGGGCAGTCCCCTCAGCCAACACCCCCCTGGGCCAGCGAGGCCAAAAGAAGAGTGTGGGGCCCTGGCCCACAAGCTGTCCCCGTCCCATCTTCCCAGCCATGGCCTCTGTGGCCCCACCTGGAAGGAGCCCCGGGGTTCCCCGCTCCGTCCCCGAGATGGCACCTTCCGTGCCTCCAGGATCTGTGTCTGCCAGCTTGGACCCCGCAGTGTCCCGCCTCTCCAGACCCACGTTCGCTCAATCACGTTGTGCATCATGTTCGTTTCTGCCTATTTATTTAAGCCTTTCTTTGCTTCTAGGGCATTTTGTATGTAGAGCAATTGAAAAAAAGAACCTCAGAACTTAAAACATCTGTCCTGATGTTGAAGTGCTTTGAGTGACCACCCTGTTATCTATGTATATGTAAAGTTGAGATTTTCAGGTTTACAATTAAAAATTCAGTACTCGATATTTAATATTCTGCTCGAGCTTTATGGAAGCCAAATCCCATGCGTGTGTGTGTGTGTGTGTGCACGTGTGTGGGCGCAAGTTTTGAACCTGTCTTCACAGCAGATCTGATCATACAAAGTACCTTCCTGTGAGTCCATAGTTGGTGCCTCACTCACTCGCAAGACGGGAAGGCAGGTGGCAAGCTCCCAAGGGGACGTCATACACTGTCCCATAGCTACGTGTTTGGGAAAAACAGATACAAACTCCAGACCCTTCAGCAGTCAGGGATGAAGGGGTAAAAGATTCTGTTGGCAGATAAATTGCTGAAAGCTGGTCACACCCTCGAATACACCTCCCACCTGGCCCTGTGGTCAGGGGTCAAGGGCTCTGGCCCCCAGGAGGCCGGGCATGGCAGAGAGCGAAGGTGCTGTGTCCCCTTGTGACACAGTCTGGTCCCCACAGTCGCTCTCCAGCGAGGCCAGGGGCCTCTCCCTGGGGTAAGCACACCCAGCCCCACTTAGCAGGAACCCAAGCGGGGAGATCGGAACCCCAGTGGCTAAATGAGTTGGTTGTGTTGTCTGTTTCCCTCAAGTTTTCTAACAAGTACGTTTGGTGTAATGTCCTTTAATGGGTTTGTAATATCTTAACGGTTTTAGCAGCCTGTAACTTTTCAGCTGGTGCTTTTTTCAATCAGGAAAAACTTTTTTTTTTTGTAAATACAAAACATTGTTTAAAAGACGTAAGCATTTTCAGAGTAAAATGACTTCCTTTGCTAAAAAAATAATAATAATAATAATATTAAAAAAAAAAGACATACGCGTAGAACATAGCTTCCCGTTTGTGGATTTCTCTTCCTATATATTCAAAGTAAAATAACATGCAGGAGCCATTCGCTGTGTCTTCCTCGTTTCGTCTATCTGCCCGTCGCCCCCCCCCACCCACCCCCCCCGAGAGATGACCGCCACCCTCTGCCCATCAGTGGAGCCCCCTCTTTTTGGCGGGGTGTGGGGTGTTCAGCCCACAGGGCGTGAGGACACAGAGCCCCGTATCCTGAGCGGGGTGACCTGAGGCTTGAATCTCCATCTCCTTTTATTGATAATGGTGTGTCCCCACCAGGAGGGGGGCTCGTGCCACCATGCCTGCTCTTTTTTTTTTTTTTTGAGACAGAGTCTCACTCTGTTGCCTGGGCTAGAGTGCCGTGGCGTCAGCCTAGCTCACAGCAACCTCCCGCCTCAGCCTCCCGAGTACCTGGGACTACAGGCATGCGCCACCATGCCCGGCTAATTTTTTCTGTATATTTTTAGTTGGCCAATTAATTTCTTTCTATTTTTAGTAGAGACGGGGGTCTCACTCTTGCTCAGTCTGGTTTCAAACTCCTGACCTTGAGCGATCCGCCCGCCTCCGCCTCCGCCTCCCAGAGTGCTAGGATGACAGGCGTCAGCCACCCCACCCGGCCTCCCTGCTCATTTTTTATTTTTGTTTCTTTTAGGGATGGGGTCTTGCCATGTTGCTCAGGCTGGTGTAGAACTTCTGGCCTCCCAAAGTGCTGAGATTACAAGTGTGATCCACTATGCCCACCCAGCTTTTGGTCTCTGTTTTTAAGGGCACCGGGCTCTATGCACCTGTCAGGGGGGTTGTTTTGTTGTGTTTTCTGAGGTGAAATTCACATAACATAAAATTAACTGTGTTAAAATAGACAGTGACATTGAGTACATTCACAGTGTGGCACAACCATTACCTCTGTCCAGATCTACAGAACACACTACTTAGAAAGTGGGTGACAGGAACACCCAGGAGGTGGCCTCAGGGTTCATGGGAGGACAGGGATGGGCTTCACAGAGGCCAGCAGGCAGCTGGTGGCAGCTGGCCCACACAGCAAGTGATCATTAGTGACCTCGATACATGCCCAGTCCTCCGAAATCCAGCCTTGTTACTCCTTCCACTCCTGGCCATCTCCACCGCCCCTCCCCAAGTCCAAGCCACTGACTCTCACCTTGATGTCCTCCAGCCTCCTCTCTGGTCTTGCCTGCCTCTGCCAGCCCCTCTTAGATTCCTGAACATTCCCCCTAGCTCCCACCTGCCCCTCTGCCAGGGCTGCTCCCCTTGGTGCCTCATCACCCTGAGTCCCTTGATAAAGCTCTTTCCCTTCCCCTCTGCCCCCCACTGTGGGGTCCCCAGAGAGTAGGAGGGAGAAGATTGTTTACACATTTCAAAGTTTCTCATTTCACCCCAAATTCATGTTCACATAGTGAGATTATAATCCAATCAGCTGAAAAAGGAAAGAAAAGGATGAATTTCTAGGTGAATTTGATTTCCTTATACTTTGACATTTTGGAAACTTTTTTTAGGAACCAGAAAGTAGCTGAAGAGACTCTTACAGTGATGCTTTATGAAAAATACAATACTTCCAATGCCTTACCTGCTACAAATGTCATTTGTGAACTAGTGACATTCTCACACTAAATCAGGTGTCTGTGGAGGACAGATCAGTATCCATTGTCCACATCCTGTCATTTATGCTAAAAAGCTCCCTGAAGCACAGCTCTCTAGAGAGAAAACTTTGTCCATATGCATTTGTTTGTTTTTTTGTTGTTTTTTTAAGACAGGGTCGGCCAGATGTGGTGGCTCACTCCTGTAATCCTAGCACTCTGGGAGGCTGAGGTGGGAGAATCACTCAAGGTCAGGAGATCAAGACCAGCCTGGGCCGGGCGCGGTGGCTCACGCCTGTAATCCTAGCTCTCTGGGAGGCCGAGGTGGGCGGATCATTTGAGCTCAGGAGTTCGAAACCAGCCTGAGCAAGAGCGAGACCCCATCTCTACTAAACAAATAGAAAGAAATTA
>CAUYPO010130842.1:0-32971 GCA_963574435.1 Cheirogaleus major | reverse complement strand
GGTGTTTTTGCCCGTTTGTTTTTTTACTTCAAAATAAGATATGTGCAGTGTGCACAGGAATTTGTTCATAGTTTTTTTTAAACTATAGTCTGGCCCTCCAACAGTGTGAGGGACAGTGAACTGACTCTGTTTAAAAAGTTTGAGGACCCTTGATCTAAACAAAGTTCCCACACAAAATAGTAATTATGAAATACTAGAATACAAGGCTTTTAAAATTTTATATCACCAAACCTAATTTCATGGGACTTAAAATCTATTTCTCTCAGAAACAACAATATACAAGATACAATATTCTTTAGAATAATCAACATTGGAAATTCTCAGGAATGTCTGACATTACCAAGAAAGCACTGCCCCATCCCAACTCTACCAATGTTTACATTCTACTAGGAGCAATTCATGGATTTCTGCACCATACAATCAGACAGACTTCAAAGATAAAGACACACAGTGGAAGACAGACATGGAGAAAAGTATTACTCTATTACACTGGTGTACTATTGTTTTAAAATTGTTGTCGGTGGATCCAGGAAAAGAAACTGTTTACATAAGACAAATGTGTTAAACAAAAATTTCCCTTTAAACTATAGAACCTATAAAAAAAATAAAATATTTTAAAATGGACTTCAGATTTTTTCAATTCTAATCTTCTACCTCTGTGACATTACATTACTTTTATTTTCCCTATGTTTGAAATTCAAATAATGTTGGCATTACAATTCTATCTCACCTTAAAATGAAAATGAACTGAAAGGCAGTTGCAGAGCAAACCTTAACACACATAAGAAGCCTGATAACAAGACATGGGCAGTAACAGAGGCTGCTTCCTCCTTCCCAGGTTCCAGGCATTTGACTTACACACACAGCATAACACTTCCACTACCGGTATTCCTAAGAGCAGGAAGAAGGGGGAACTACCTGCTAGGACATTTCTAGTTACTGCTGCACAAGAACACCCAGGAGAGCCCAAATGAAGCAGGTAGTCTATAACTCTTAAGCCTGGGGGCCTTCTTCTAACAGACCTTAATTTTCATTTAGTCACAATCACAACCAGTTTTAACTCATTCTAAAGCTTTCTTGCAAGCCAAAACACTCCAAAATGTTACATGAGTAACATATGCAAACACTCTACTGAAGGAAGCCTGCTTTATAAAGACTAAGAGAAGCAAAATCTTCACAATTTCTGCAATAGCTTCAAAATTAGGAAAAATAGCTTTAGCCTGCTCGACTCTTGACTGTCAAAGCAAAAATAACCCACTACTTCTTTACCAACCCTAATTTTAAAATGTGTCCCTATTATTTAATCTAAAATGTTTCGTCCAGAATATTTGTGACTAATCTTAAATTACACAAGGATGACTTGACAGTTTAAAGAGTTGGAACTAACCTTTTCATTTTTAAAGCTTTCTTGCATGCCAAAACAGTCCAAAATATTTTTGTTTGACTACAATGATTTAACATTAACTAAGACAAACCATTAGATGCACACTTAACGTTCACCATAAAGGAGAAATACCCTATTCGTGGACACGAAGTAAAGGTGCATTCTTTTTTAAAGTTAACCCAGGCTGTGTCCTTTCTGAAGAAAATCTTAAAAGTCTAATTTAAATCATGCCTTTTTAAGCTGGCGGGAGGCTGCGCAGTTGCTGCCAGGCAAGCAGAGTAATTTTTACTTTGTGAGTAGACAAAGTGAGTAGTCATATATTCGAAATGATTATAATCACAACTCACTGCTTCCCGGTCGTCATACTAAAACGTTGTCCTGATCTGCTCTAACTCCAACCTTTAGAAGACCCAAGGGAACATTCTGAGCCATGTTCTCAGTCGGCCACCTGGGCGGCATCCCCGGGTCGCCCCGACGCACCAGCCAGCGCCACCCGGCCGCGCTTAGCTCCGCCCCTCGCCCTCCCACCCCCAGCCGGGCCGCGGGACAAAGCGCGGCCTGGGGCCCCGCCCGGCGCCAGCGACCCCGAGCCGCTAGCCCGACCCTGGCACCGCCCCGGGCCGGCAGCACAAAGCGCCGCACTTCCGGCCGGCCGGCCGCCCGCCCCTGCTCACCGCGCCGCGGCGCCTGGGCCTCAGCGACAGCGCACGCCTGCCCGTGGCGGGCTCGGCCTGGCGCAAAACGAGGGGCGAGCGCTGCGGACGCCGAACCGATGTGGGGCTGACCCACGAAGCCCCGCGTCTCAGTCGCCTCCCAGGCGCCGCGATCCGCTCGCTCGGCTCGGCTCGGCCCGGCCCGCCTCTCCGCAGCCCGCGCTCCCCGCCAACGCTGCGCAGCCACCGGAGCCGCCGACCTCACTTCCGCCCGGGCGCGCCGCAGCGGGGGCGCGCCTGGCACGTGACCCCCGGCGTGCGCGCTCCTACCGGAGTCCGTGAGGCGCCCGGATGGACAGGCGCGGTCTCGTGCCGAGCGGTGAGAACCGCTGGCGCTCGTGTAGACTGTTTGTCCTCGCGTTGTTGGACGCTCCTGTCAGTGCGGTGTGGACAAAAGAGCATATCGGAACATAGTATAGCTTTGTATTCATTTGTGGAAGAAGCATTTGGTTTCGCACCGCAGGAACCTTTGGCGGACCCCGTGCGCGGGCTCCGCAAAGACGCAGGCCGGGACGAGGGCGGTGTGAGTCGTGAGGTGACGTCACTCCCGCGACAACTCGCGTTAGGTCCGGAAACGGGCGCGCGGGGTCGGTGGTCCAGGAACGTGCAGCTGCCCGCAGCGGCCCGCGGTCGGCTGTAGAGCGTCTGCCTCTGACGGGGCGGCCGAGCTTTCCCCTGCTTTTCCGTGGCGGGAGGAACCCCCGCGCGCTCTCTGCCTGGGCTGAGCGCCGTGGCCCGCGGGGCCCGGGAAGGGCCCTGGACGGTGCCTGTTGATCCCGGGTGGTATCTAAGATAAGGTTTTAAGTGCAGGTAAAATTAGTTGCAAAGGACACACTTCTAGGGCACTGTAAATGACAGTTTTGAATAAAATTGGGACGTTTCGCCTTTGCATATATCCGTTGAAATATAAATGCCATGTTGGTTTGATTCCCACTATTTCCGTTTTAAAAATACCTAAGTTGCTCTATAACTACAAAATTTCATCATTCCTTTTCTCCGTTGAACGCCCATCTGCATTCCACTGTCCCCACAGAATTATACCCTAGTATGTACTCACCTGTTGAGAGTCTTATTTTTTTTTAAGTCAGTTGTATCTGTCAGCATAGCTAGGAAATGCTTTAGTAAAAAGCCCAAAATCTCAGTGTCTTCACACAAAAGAACTTTATATATAAAATATACAATTTAAAATACAATTTTTATATTTATAGGTCTTTTTATAATTATAATACCTAGCAGTAAACTTTTATAAGAATGATGATCTACGTGAATAAAATTTTAACTGGTGAAGGGCATAGAAGAACACAACACATGGGGAAAACATCACACTCTTGGATAAGTAGACCTAATGTCAGAATCATGTCAATGTTCCCTAACTTTATGAATTTAACACAATCCCAATAAAATGCCAATAATTATTTTAACTAACCAAAGTAATTCTAACTTACATATGGGGAAAAAATTAACAAGAAAAATCAAACGTAAGAATATCTGCCAGGAAAACACTGAAAATAAAGAGTAACAGGGAAGGAACCACTAGACCTACCAAGTATAAAAATATATTTAAAAGCCTCAATTAATAAAGCAACATGTCAGTAGTGCATGAATAGAGCCCATGAAATACATAATCTGGAAGTATTCCCAGGTAATTTTGGGGAGTTGGTATCTGATAAAAATAGTGTCTCAAATCACTGAGGATAAAGATGGACTGTTCAATAAATGGTACTGGGACAAAAATATACCTATCTGAAGAAATATAAAATTAGACCTATATCTCATACCATATAATAGAATAAAATCCAAATTAAAAAAAAAATAGGAATGTATAACCATGGAATTAGAAAAAGACAAGAATAGAACATGGGGAAATACGTTTTTAATTTTGGAGTAAAGATCTTTCTGGACCGGGCCTGGTGGCTCACACCTGTAATCTTAGCACTCTGGGAAGCCGAGGTGGGAGGATTGTTTGAGCTCAGGAGTTTGAGACCAGCCTGAGCAAGAGCGAGACCCCGTCTCTACTAAAAAAATAGAAATTAGCTGGACAATTAAAAAATATATATATGTAAAAATTAGCCGGGCATGGTGGTGCATGCCTGTAGTTCCAGCTACTCGGGAGGCTGAGGCAGGAGGATCACTTGAGCCCAGGAGTTTGAGGTTGCTGTGAACTAGGCTGACACCACAGCACTCTAGCTCGGGCAACAGAGTGAGACTCTGTCTCAAAAAAAAAAAAAAAAAAAGATCTTTCTGGCTGGGTGCAGTGGCTCACACTTATAATCTCAGCACTTTGGGAGGTGAAGGCAGGAAGATCGCTTGAGACCAAGAGATCAAGACCAGCCTGGGCAACATAACCAGACTCTGTCTCTACAAAAAAATAGAAAAATTAGCCAGGTATGGAAGTGTACCTGTAGTCCCAGGTGCTTGGGAAGCTGAAGAAGGAGGATCACTTGAGCCCAGGAGTTAGAGGCTGCAGAGAGCTGTGATCCTGCCACTGCGTTCCAGCCTGGGTGACAGAACATTGCCTTGTCTCTAAAAAAAAGAAAAAAAGAGAAGGCGGCCTTTCTAACTATGACTCAAAATCCAGAAGCCGTGACTATAAAAAACTTTGGTTGGCAAAATACACCTTAAAGAAAGTCAAAGCTAGTGATTAAAGAAATAGTCTCAACATATATATCATAGACAAAGGGCTAATCTCAATATTCCAGAATTGAACAAGAAGGTCCTACAACCTAAGAAAAATAAAGAGAATTCACTGAAATCCAAATTAAAAAGGATATGAGTGTATAACCATGGAATCATAAAAGGACAAGACTAAAACATGGGGAAATGGAAGCACAAATGGCTCTTAATCTTATGAAAAAATGCAGCCTCATTTGTATAAAGAAAAATGTGAGTTGAAACTCTTTGAGAGAGCATTTTTCCACCTTTGATTGGCAAGCTTCCAGAAAATTGACAGCGCCCTCTATTGGTGTGCTGCCAGGAAGTGGGCATCCTCAGACATGGCTGGACTGCAGACAATCTGATGATATGTGTCAAGAAAAACACATAACAAAACTTTTGACCCAGCAACTCCAGTTCTGGAAGTTTGTATACAGAGATACTTGTAGATGTGTAAAATGAAATAGGTCCACACTTGTTTATTGCAGCATTTTTTATAGTAACAAAACACTGGAAACAACCCCACTGTCCATCACTAGGAGAAAGATTGAATAAACTCTGGTTCATCCAAATGGTGAAATACTCTATAACTCGAAAAAGAAACAGAAACTTTCTATGTTCTGAAATGGAAATAACTCCAAGGTAGATCGTTCAAAAAAAAAGGGACAGAACTATATTAAGAAGATTGGGTAAAAGGGTGGAAATGAAAAAATATACTTGCATTTACAGAGTATTGTAATATTTCAGAAATATTGATAAATATTCAAAAAACTAACAGCAATGATTTCCTGTGGTGAGGCAAGGACAGAGTAGGCCCCTGAGTAGGTGGGGGACAGGGATGACAAAGATAATTTTCATGTTAGTTTTTTTTTTTTTTTTGAGACAGGGTCTCTTTCTGTCACCAGGGCTAGAGTGCAGTGGCATCATCATAGATCACTGCAGCCTCAAACTGCTGGGCTCAAAAAATCCTCCTGCCTCAGCCTCTGGAGTAACTAGGACTATAGGCACGCACCGCCATGCCCAGCTAATTGTTCTATTCGTTGTAAAGACAGGGATCTCACTCTTGCTCAGGCTGGTCTAGAACTCCTGGCCTCAAGCAATCCTCCTGCTTCAGCTTCCCGAAGTTCTAGGATTACAGGCATGAACCACCACAACCAACCTCATGTTAGGTTATTTTAAAACATTTTTGAATCATGTATATGTACTACCTATTCTAAAATTAAATTAAAAATAAGTAAAAATCTCACTTTTTTTTTTTTTTGAGTCAGAGTCTCACTCTGTTACCCAGGCTAGAGTGGGTGTCAGCCTAGCTCACAGCAACCTCAAACTCCTGGGCTTAAGCAATCCTTCTGCCTCAGCCTCCCAAGTAGCTGGGACTACCGGCATGTGCCACCATGCCTGGCTAATTTTTTCTATATATTTTTAGTTGGCCAATTAATTTCTTTCTATTTTTAGTAGAGACGGGGTCTCGCTCTTGCTCAGGCTGATCTCGAACTCCTGACCTCGAGCGATCCTCCCACCTCGGCCTCCCAGAGTGCTAGGATTACAGGCGTAAGCCAGCACGCCCAGCCAAAATCTCACATTTTTTATAGGAGTGTAAATTGTATAATCATTTTGAAAAAAGGTCTGGTCATTTCTTATAAAACTAAACATACATCAATCTTATCATTTTACAAATTGTACCAAAGAGAAATGAAATCATACATCCATGCAAAGACTTGTGCAGAAATGCTCATTGCAGTTTTATTGATAATGACCAAAGTGGAAAGTGTCTATGCATCTGTCATCAGGAGAACAGCTAAACTAGCTCAGAGATATGCTGGGGCCACTTGTGAAAGCCAAAGGACAAATTTTCAGGAATTTTGTAAGTCATTTGTTAAGTGCAGCCATTATAAAAAATTATATTGTGGAAACAGTATTAAAAACAAAGGGAATATATGCTCAAAACTTATCCCTTCCTAATTATTTTGTTATTATCTCTCTTAAGGTTCTTTGTGTCTGCTATGCCTGCCTGTGGACATGCCATTCAGCACCGTGCTACTGCCTTCTCTTCTCACCACCCTTCAGTGATGCTATGTTGGAAACCTGAAATTCTGATTTCTGTGGTAGGAATATTTATCTCATGAAACTATCAGTAATACTAATTGGGCCTTGATTTATTGTTCATTGATTTTTCTGGACTTAAGAATGTAATGGAGAAAATATTGATAATACAGATTAGACTTAAAAGTGGGTGGCATCTGTAGCCTTCACATGAATAGCACAAAAAATTTAGGAAATATTATTTTAATATTCAAAAAACTATTACCCAATTCAAAAAGAAGGCACTTACTGACAGACAAGTGAAGTTCCACCATCGTTATTTCACTTTAATCTTACTAGTTAACATAAAGGAAAATATCAGTCAATTTTCATATCAAGCTAACCTAGAGAACTATGAAACATATTAATGGTAAATTGCTGTTTTAAGCCATTAATTTTGAGGTAGTTTGTTGTGTAGCAATAGATAATCAGAGCAGCTCTCTCTTGAGTGGCAACTCACCCACCAGTCCCGGGTAATGAAATCAATCTAGGGGGTCATTGTATGCATTTAAAAAATGAACTAGAAACTAGAATGCAAAATAAGAAAATAGAGTGCATGGCACAGAGTATCATTTTGTTATAGATTTTTTTTTCCCTTGAAACAAGGTCTCACTCTGTTCCTCATGCTGGACTGGAGCACAGTGGCCTGATCAGAGCTCACTGCAACCTCAAAACTCTTGAGCTTGAGCCATCCTCCTGTCTCAGCCTTCCAAGTAGCTGGGACTATAGGTGCAAGCCACTGCACCCAGCTAATGTTTTTGCTGTTTGGTTTGGTTTGGTTTGGTTTTCTGTAGATTTGGGGTCTTGCTATCTTGCCCAGCCTGATATCCAACTCCTGGGTTCAAGCAATCCTCCTGCCTTGGCCTTCCAAAGTGTTAGGATTACAGGCATGAGCCACCACGCCTGGCCTATTATATGTTTTTAAAACAATATTTTTTTTTTATGTATATATCATTGTGATGGCTAATTTTATGTGTCAACTTGATTGAGCTAAGGGATGTCCAGATAGCTGGTAAAACATTATTTCTGAGTGTGTCTTTGAGAGTATTTCTATAAGAGATGAGTATTGGGATCAGTAGAATAAGAAAACTGCCCTCACCAATATGGGTGGGCATAGTTCAATCCATCAAAGGCCCTGATAGAACAAAAAGGCAGAAGAAAAGTGAATTTGCTCTCTCTGCTTGAGCTGGGACATCCTTCTTCTTGTGCCCTCAGACATCAATGCTCCTGGTTCTTGAGCCTTCAGACTTGGACTAAAACTTACATCATTGGTTCCCCTGGTTCTCAAGCCTTTGGGTTTACACTGGAACTACACCACCAGCTTTCCTGGTTCTCCATCTCACAGACAGCAGGTAGTGATATTTCTCAGCCTTGATAATGACATGAGCCAATTCCATAATAAATCTCTTTCTTATATCTATGTGTGTCCCGTTGGTTCTGTTGCCCTGGAGAACCTTGAATAATACAGTTACGTACTGGGTTACCAAGTAAACTTATTTACTTTAAGTTATAGTCAAAAAGTTTGAAGTCTTAGACTTAAATACCTTAAGTGTAAGATATTTGCCTATAAGTGGGATTGCTTGGTCCTATGGTACCTGTATCTTAAAACATTAGATAGTGCTAAATTGTTCTACAAAGTATTTGTACCAAGCTACACTATCCCTAGTAAGATACGAGCTCTGGTAGTTTCATATATTTGTCACACTTGCTATGAACTTTTTAATTTTTGCCATTCAGGTGAGTTTGAAATTGCATCTCATGATTGTTTTAATTTCTATTTCTTTCATACACAGTGTACATCCTTGTAAACAATTTTTGGCTGGAGTTTCTGTTTAGCATGAAACTATGGGATAGTTGCTTCAAAGTAAAATTACTGGTTTAAAGAGCATGACCCAGTATTATCAAAATTTTCTCCACAAGGGTTGTAACAGTTTATAGATACATAAGCAGTGTTTGCTAGTGGTTGTCTCATCAAATCCTTGCACATGGGTATTTTATTAAAAAGCTTTAAAAGTTTAATAATTTGATAATTATAAAACTGTATTTCATTTGTTTTACTTTCATTTGTTAGATTGCAGGCAATATTCATTTTGTTATTTTAAAAAGTTTATTTTCTGTGAAATTCTTAGAGAAAGACTCATTTTAAAATGTTTTTTGAGGCTGGTGTGATGGCTCACACCTGTAATTCTAGCACTCTGGGGGGCTGAGGTGGGAGGATTGCTTGACCTCAGAAGTTTGAGATTGCAGTGAGCTATGATGACGCCAGTGCACTGTATCCTGGACAACTAAACGAGACTCTGTCTTCAAAAAAAAAAGTTTTGTTTTTTTTTTTAGGCCAGGCATTGTGGCTCATGCCTGTAATCCCAGCACTTTGGGAGGCCAAGGCAGCAGGATTGCTTGAGGCCAGGAGTTTGAAACCAGCCTGGGGAAACATAGCCAGATCTTGTCTCTACAAAAAATGTAATAAAAAATTCAGCTGGTTGTGGTGGTGTGTGCCTATAGTCCCAGCAACTAGGAAGGCTGAGGTGGGAGGATCACTTGAGTCCAAGAGTTAGAGGCTACAATGAACTATGATCATGCAACTACACTCTTGCCTAGGTGAAAGAGCTGTCTCTAAAAAAAAAACGTTTCTTCACATCATATCAAGGGTAAATGTGGTACTGGCAACATGTCTAGTCACTGTTGACGTTAAGCTTGATCACCTCGCTGAGGCAGGCCTGTGAGGAGCTTCCACTGCCAGGTCCCTTGCCTCCCTTTCCACGCTGCTCTCGGGACCGTCGCTGCGCCCGGCGCACGCCGCGCCCCAACCCCGTTTTAGCCACTGCTAGAGCCCCTCCGTCGGGGAGATTTATCCCTTCTCTCCGTTTATTTATATCAGTTCGGACGCTAGTATATGTTATGCTCTAGGTTATAACTTAATCCTGTGCAGTTAATTTTGCTCCTCAAATTGTCGCAGGTTTGGCCGTTGTGCGCTTTCAGGCTGGTCCCGTGTCCTCCGACGGGCCCGGTTCTTCCCTGCGTCCGCACTTGCTCACCTCTGGCTCACCGGGCGCCACAGGCCCGGGTCACCGTTTCCCTAAGAGCCAGGCCCTTTTCTTAGAGAGTGGCCCTTAGAAACCAGGGTCGGTGCTCACAGCGCCTTCGCAGTGGAAGGCGAAGCCTGGGCTCGGGAATACGGACAGCCCCCGCGCCCACGCCCGCGCCGTCTACACCGCCTCGCCCCGGCGGCAGTTCCTGGCAGGCTCCGCGCCCGCGCATGCGCGCCGCGCGTGACGTCAGGGCGGTGGCCAGGTCGCCCTGCGTGCGGTGGTCGCGGCCCGGGAGCCCGAGCTGCGTCCTTGCTCTGCCCGCCTGGTTCGCGTGCGGCTGCCCGAGCGTTCTCAGGTGAATGTCCCCATCCGGTCCGGGCGACCTCAGCCCCGCGTCCCTCCAGAGCCTCCCCAGCCCTGCCGAGCTCGCCGCTGCCCAGCCTCGCGCTCCCCCAGGCTCCCGCATCCCGCACTCGCTCACCTCCCCTCTTCCCCGTGTCTCCCCGCCCTAGCCTCCCAGCCTCGCCCCGTGGGAGCCCTCTGACTGGACCCTGCCCCCGCCCGCCCACCCTCCCCTCCCCGGGGGCCCCTCCCCGCCTCTGGCGGAGCCGTCCAGCCCCAAGCCCCACCGCTTCGGCCGCAGCCCTGCTCCCTCCTAGCCGCCCGTGAGTGCTCCACACGTCCAACCCCGGGACCTGCTGCTGCCCTCCTGCCCGCAGGTCTCCCGCCTGGGGTCTCCGGTGCCCGATCTCCACCCCTGCTGCCTCCTGCGCCTTAGGGGACTAAGGCTTTGTTTGTCCTCCCTGCAGGAGGCCCCCTCGCGAGGAGTCCGGGGTGGCGTTGAAGCTTTGCACTCCTGGTTGGGGCCACGCCCGCTTCATTTCGTCTGATTTTATCTTGCAGTGTCCTCAGTTGTAGGTGCTTGGTGTATCCTACATTATCTTTTTTACGTTTGATTCTCTTACTCAACTAGATTGAGAACTCCGGAGTTCAGGGATTTTTATTTCGCGTCAGCTTAGGTTGTTTTTTCCGTTAAACTTCAAATGTAGAGCAGTTTACATAGAAGAGGCTTCATAAATGAGCTAATAGTCAATTTCCGATGTTTCAAGGTGAGTGGAGGAAAGAAATGAGGTGGGACGGTCACGTTGTCAAAAATCTAGGGAAACATTCAAAACGACACTGACTCTTGACCTAGAGAATCTTTAACTTTTTTTTGTGCCTAGAAAAGGGAGGAGCGCTAACAGCTAAAGGGAGGAATATTCCGTGGTTTTCTGCGGCCTTTTATTTATTTATTTATTTATTTTTGACACAGAGTCTCACTCTGTTGCCCTTGGCTAGAGTGCAGTGGCATCAGCCTAGCTCACAGCTACCTCAAACTCCTGGGCTCAGGCTTTCCTTCTGCCTCAGCCTCCCGAGTAGCTGGGACTACACGCATGCGCCACCATGCTCAGCTAATTTTTTGTATATATATTTTTAGTAGAGACTGGGTCTCGCTCTTGCTCAGGCTGGTCTTGAACTCCTGACCTTGAGCGATCCTCCCGCCACGGCCTCCCAGAGTGCTAGGATTACAGGCATGAGCCACCGCGCCTGGCCTTCTGTGGCCTTTTAGAGAAGCATTGCCAGTGCAGGAAGTGACTTGTCTGAAGTCACATGGAGAATTAGGATCTGAACTGGGACTGTTAACTGCCTGTTTACTTATGGTCCTCAATATTTGTTGAACAAATTAATGACCAAAAACATCTATCCATGTGCCTGTGTAATGGATGTATCTCCCCAGTGGCCCGTGGGTGCATGGGAATTGTGCTGTGACTAATGCCACTGTGGTGTTCAGGGGCGTTCCCTGGGCTGGTTTGCTGGATATTGATTGATAGGACTGGGGCTTGGGAAGAGACCCTCTCTGGCTGGGCAGAGGCTTTCTGGGTTTCCCTTGTGTTTGGTGTTTGCTTTGTGTGGTAGTCTTTACCTCACTCTTCTCCCTTCCAAACTGATCTCTCTGAGAGTGGGAATCAAACGTGTTTTGTGGAGTCTTCCTGGCAGACAACACAGTGTTAAGCTCTTTGTAGGTGATCTGTAAATGCTTACTGAAGGAGGCTGCAGCAGAGAACTCAGAACCTGACAGCAGTTCTTTACTAGCATTATATTTTAAGGATGTTAGCACATTCTGTAAGTAAATTTCCTGATAATCTGAAGGACAATGAGTTTATGAAATGTGAACAATGACGGTATAAAAAGGACAGATATCGTTCCTGCAGTAATGTTGTTCCTTGGGAAGAGAAGGTTTTTCTCAACTCCTTCTGAAAACTTTGGTACACTTCTCAGCTTGCATTAATATTTTTTTCCTCTTTTCCTCTGCCTTCTGTCTTACTGGATGTCTAAATAAAGAATTAATTTATTAGCGTCAATAGCTACCAAAAACTGCAAAGAGTAAACTGTTAAAAATGTTACAAAAAAGGGGCTAGTTGAACCAGTCTTGTTTTCTTGGTTGTGTATTTGCTTCCATAGTTGATCACGGAAATGGGAAATTGGACTTTCCTGTTTCTTGGTCACTTAGGTTTGTTATTAAAAAGTGGTCCCCAGCTGTAAATGGCCAATACCACATGTGAACTGATCTCTAAATGCTGATGGGTCACTCAGCCCTTCTGTCACTTCTGTTGTTTTGGTCGATACCTGGGACTTCTCTTTGACTCTCCTTTACTGTCCTTGAGGAACAGGGACAAATTTTCCTCCTTTTCATAAGAAAGCCACCTGTACAGCTAAGAGAGCACTAAATGGAGGAACGGGGATATCGGGAAGAGTTAGTTGTGAACAGTTAACCCTGAATTCCAGCTCTTGCAACATAATAGTAATGTAATTATAGCAGTTTTCACCTTTGGACTATCTGCTACAGGGCTGTTTAGACATCTCATTTAATTCTTACAGTAACCCGCTGAGGTAACTAGTTGTGTCTTGTTCATCAGGTAAGAAAACTGAGGCTTGGAGAGTTTTAGTATCTTGCCCAAGGTTATACCAGTGAGTAGAAGGCAAAGCAGGCTTCAGGCTCAGAGCTGTCAGATTCTAAAGGCAGTGTTTTCCTTCCATCTATTAAGTTGTCTGTTTGGATTCAATGCTTTTAAAATGACTTGAATTTAAAATAATTTGAATTGTTGAATATGGTTTATATTTTAACACTTTCTGTAGGTTTTATTTGCATGGAAGTGATGTGGTTATTTTGGGGAAATAAATAGTGAAGTGTTGAAATAAGTTATGGAGTGGTGTGGAATTCAGCACACTAAGGTAAAGTCAGAGACTAGTTTGATTATGTATTCCGGGAGTTTTTTTATTTTTGTTTTTTTTTTCCCTCTAGAGAATGTTCAAATTTTGATCCTCAAGGGCATTTTAACTTCTTAAGTCTTCTAAGCCATTTGAGAATCAGCCTGATGTCCTTGTTTCTGTAGAATGTTTCTGGCAAATTTTGGTCAGGGAGATAGTGAATAAATATGGATGATAGTAGTAGTAGTAATAATTGCTGTGGAAGCAGATGCCATGTATTGAATTTTAGTGCCTGTCAGGTACCATGCTAAACAGACATTATCGCACTCCATTTTCCAAACATCTTATCAAGGAGGTGGCAGGACTCCCATTTTATAGATCAGAAAACTAAGGCATAAAAAAGGTAAATAACTTGCCCAAGGTAATTTATAACTGATTGAGTCAGGAGTTGAGCACAAGTCTTTTGACTCCAAAGCCTATACACATAAACATGAGGCTTTATGAATTTTTAAAAGTATATGATCAAAATCACACTTTATGATTTTTGATTGCTAAAGATACTCTCTCAGTTCCTCCCTCCAGTTTAAAGACAAAAGCAAAGAACTATCAGAAGGAAGGTTCAAGTAGGTAGATTTCATCTAGGTGTTTTTTATTTTGATATATTTGAAGATAATTTAAATTTTGCTTACTTATTTACATTTATCAAAATAATACATGTACATGGATTGAAAAGCCAAACAGCAGTTTATTTTTTTTTATTTCTGTAAGCATTAATTTTACATTATGAAGTTTGATTTTCTACGAAAAGGAAATGTCTTCGTATCTAATTTCCTTTAGAAATGCTTAACTATGTTCTACACTTCTCAGCAATGTCCTTTTAACATGAAATTTAAATATGAAGCTATTCTCTAATTCATTCATTTTCAATATGCCAGTTGAGAGAAAAATGTCTACATTTCCAAGACCTTTTGCTAGAGTTTTGTATTTTAAAGTTAAAAAGTACAAAGACTTATTTTATCCTAGAAAATTCACTGCTTTGGAGTTGGTACATCACAATACGGCACATTTTCTATAAGAAGGTCTTTCCTAGGAGCCAATTGCAGTGTATTGTGGTCTGTGTGAATACCTTGTGTAACAGATGTTCTGAGTAACAATTCAACATTGGAACCTACTTTCATTAGCTCTTCTATTTTCTTAGGAGAAGTCTCGTTTTTATTACTTTTTAATTCTTCATTTATCTGTATTCTGGCGGTTTCTAATGCTCTGGCATCATTTTTAAAAACTTGTTGTCTGGTCCTGTGCAATGTTTTAAAGAGCTGTAAAACCTTGGCCTCCTGACCCATGGCTCTCCTCACCACTGGGCCACCTCTTCCCCAAACAGTTCTTTAAACCTTAAAATAAAAAACATAAGTCCTTTGCTTACCCTCTTTAACTAGAGACAACCACTTTCACTTTTCTTAGCTACTTTTTTGTAGTATTTACTTTTATATTTATGGATATGATAAAATTGGTTTAGATGTAATCTTTCCCCTTCCCCTTTTGCTGCTATGAAACATTCTTCAATCCAATCTACCAGTCAAAAACCTTTAGATATAGTACCCGCCCCCTCAGTGCTCTGTCCCGTTCTAGTCTGAACTGGTGGTTTTTCCAGACCTGAGGCACAGCTATCTTTCTGGGAATTTTCTTTCTCTTGGTTCCTTGTTGAATGGACCCCTAGTCCTTCTTGGTTTCTTCTATTTTGATGAAACATGTTCTCTAGGTTCTGGAAAGGGAGTATGTGGAAGGTAAACCTTAAGACTTTGAGCACATGTGTAAAAGTCTTTATTTATCTACATGATTAATAATTTGACTTGGGTATGGAATTCTGGCTTGAAAATAATTTTCTCTCAGCATTTTGAAGGCGTTTCTCCAGGTGTCCTATGCCTCACTGCTGATCCTTTATGCAGGTGACCTCTTCTCTTTTGGTAAGTTGTTAGGTTCTCCTCTTTGCCCCTAGTGCTCTAAAATTTCACAGTCATCTGTCTACCTAAAGTATCTTTTAAAATTCTTCCTGCTGGATGTTCAATGGAGCTTTTAAGTCTAGAAATGTTGTGGGAAATGTTTTTGTAGTATTTTTTATGCACTCTTTTCTCTGTGGTTTATTTACGAAACTCTTCCTATTGTTACAAAGTGTTACAGTGGGTGGTCCAATAGGTTCAGTGTTATGCTGATGCGCCAGGTAATAGGTTAGTTGATAGGCCAGGTAATAGGCCAGGTAATAGGATATTATGCTGATGCGGGTCTTCTGTGAGGAGTGGGGGTCTCAGGTGGCTGATGCGGCCCCAAGTAATAGATGGGGATTTTCCTTATCACTGTAAGCAGAGTATTTTATATCCCAGGCTCATCCACTAATTTTTTTCCCCATATCTTGGCCTTTTTCCCGTTCTTTATTTCAGAGATGTTTTCTCCCTCTCCGTCTTTTCAACTCTTCTATTGAATTTTTAATTTTGGTTATCATTTTTAACTTAGAACTCTTAAATGTTCCTATTTTAGAACATTTCATTTTATTTTTTAGATACAACATCATGTATCATTTCTCTGATGATAAAAGGATTGTCTGATTCCTGTGAGTTTTTTTTTTTTAATCTTATTTTCTTTCATCTCTATCTTTGATGGTCTCAGCTTTCCTCAAATGTCTGATTGTGATATAAATGTTTGGTCTATACCCCGACCTAGTTTCTTGGCATACATCTGTTAAAATCCTTAGAATCTTTGAAGTGATATCTTTCTGTATGCTAATAACTCACTGATGGCTGACAGCCCCCTTCAGGTTGGGCCCATCACCTGAAAGCCTGAGGCTGGAGTAGGGGGGAGGGGCTGAAGGTTGCGCTGATGACCAATGGCTAATGGTTTAATCAATTGAGAAAAAAAACTTTTTATCTGAGGAATGTAAGCCTTCTTTGATTATAAGGACCAGAGAGGCATTGAAATGTGACAGCAGTTAAGTCTCACTTTCCCCCTTGAGCTAAATAATTACCTCTTGATGCCACTTGCTAGACTAATGCCAAATTATTATAAAATGTTATACTTTGGGCACCATAACTTATACCCCGTAGTTAAGCAGTAGATAGCCACTTACTAATCAATGTTATTTCTGGAAACTGAGAATTCCTGTCAAAACAACTGTCTGTCAGCCCACTTCTTGTCCCCCCTTGCTTTTCAAAACCTGCTTGTAACAAAGGCAGAATGGAGCATTCCCCAGGGCAACTAGAAAGTGTGTCCTGAGCAGCTACCTCAACCTTGGCCTAAATAAACTCTCCATCTTAATTTTACCTCAGTTTCTTTCTTCAGGTCAACACAATCGTGTCTATATAATGAAGGCTCCATAAAAACTCAAAGGACAAGGTTTGGAGAGTTCTGAGATAGCCGAACGTGGCGAGATTCCTGGAAGACACTCCTTCCTCCATGCCTTGCCCTGTGCATTTCTTCATCTGTATCTTTGTTATATATTTTGTCATTAATAATATCCTGTATGATAAACTGGTAAGCCTAAGTGTTTCTCTGAGTTCTATGAGCTGGTCTAGCAACTGAATCAAACCCAAAGACAAGGTTGTGGGAACCTTAATGTTGACCTAAAGAAAGAAACTGAGGCAAAAATTAATGTAAGTAGAGAGTTTATTTGGGCCAGATTTGAGAACTGCAACCTGGAGAGACAGATGCAAGCTGCTAGTTGAATATGTGCCTCCACTGGCAGCAGTTACAAGTGGGTTTTAAAGGAAAACCGAAGGGGCACTTCCTAAGTTGACATGACATACTGATTGGCTGCACATTGTTCTTTGTGTCACGAGATTCCAGGGACATGAGGAGAATGGGTGAGGGTCTCACTGTGTAACTTGTAACACTTTAGGTAATTTATCACCTAGTCTGGTGATAGAAGGAAGGGAAGCAAAAGACATAGAATGCATTTCTAGGCCTGGTAAATTTTTTACTTTTCAAACTGCTTGAGCTACTTTTCTTTCTCACTACCTTGAAGCAGTCAGAAGTTTCAAAGGCCCACACTTGTGACTTATGTCTGAAGGTAGGGCATTCTTGAGGACTGAGCCCTCAATCTGTGGGATCTGATGCTGTCTCCAGGTAGATAGATAGTTTCAAGTTGAATTGGAGGACACCTAGCTGGTGTCCACTGCAGAACTGATTGCTTGCCTGGTGTGTGGGGAGAAACCCCCACACATTCAGTCACAGAAGTCTTCTGTGTTGATTGTTGTAGTGTGAGAGTAGAGGAAAATTAGTTTTTTCCTCTCACACATCAATGCTTGCTATGTGTTCCTATTTAAGAGAGAATTATATTAAAAAGCTGAATGAAAGTCTTGTGTTTATTTAATGTTTATCATCTGGTGAGCTTCCCTGTAGAGTATGAAGCAAAGACTGGCTTTTTAGTTAAAGAACCCCCAATTGTCACTAACAGTGAGCCTTTCCCCTTGGACTGTGCCCCTTGCCCAGAGCTAGAGTCTGGGAGGTGAGAAAGGAAGAGGACTGGGAGTTTAAGACTTTCACATACTAAGTTCCTCTTATAAGTGTGGCATCTCATTTGTCTGCGCTCTACCTGTTGTGGCCAAGTGCAGAGCTTCCTCGAGATCTGCCCTCTCGTGGCTGCCCCCTTGCTGTCTCTGCCATGTGGCTGAGTGCCTCAGCCTCATTCCCCCTGGAAGAGTCCCTGTGGCTGCCCATACTGTCTGATCTGGGTGAAGATCCCACAAGGTGGTTTCTTCCGACTTTTCTGGAGACTGGCATGTAAGTGCCTGCCTAGCAAGTGCAAGTGACCAAACTATATATTCCTTGGTGTGTGAATCCACAGTTTCCTAGCGTCATTTCTCTCTGGCAGCTTCAGTTTAGAGTGGCTTGAAGCCTGGTCCTACGGTTTTCCCTGCTACTCAGGTTTCAGTACACCTGAACCCTCAACTCCTAAGTCTAGTCTTTTTATCTTAAAAAGGAAATCCTGACATCTTAGTAAGTGCTACAAATATCCTTTACTATTAACACAACCATTTGAATTTTCCAATGAGGAGATGATATTATAATTATCAAAGTGTTTCAACTTTTTAAAACCCATCCCCCTGCCCTCAAGTGTGTAAAATTGAACCCACTTTGTAAGGTATGTCTTTTCTCTAACTCTAGCAGAGTATCCTGTTTTAATGGTTTTATACTGAGGCTGCCTTTCAGCCTCGTTTTTTTTTTTGAGACAGAGTCTCACTCTGTTGCCCGGGCTAGAGTGAGTGCCGTGGCGTCAGCCTCGCTCACAGCAACTTCAAACTCCTGGGCTCGAGCAATCCTCCTGCCTCAGCCTCCCGAGTAGCTGGGACTACAGGCATGCGCCACCATGCCCGGCTCATTTTTTCTATATATTTTTAGTTGGCCAATTAATTGGTTTCTATTTTTAGTAGAGACGGGGTCTCGCTCTTGCTCCGGCTGGTTTCGAACTCCTGAACTCGAGCGATCCGCCCGCCTCGGCCTCCCAGAGTGCTAGGATTACAGGTGTGAGCCACCTCGCCCGGCCTTTTCTTTTTTTCTTTTGCTCTTAATCACAATTCATCAGTAAAAAAAGAGGCATTGTAAAACCACAGAATGGGAGAAGATATTTGCATTCCCTGCAGCTGGTGAGGTCCATCAAACCAGAATACAGTATTTATCTATTGAATTCTGTCAAATGAAAAAAAATACTGAAAATTCACTTCAAACATGGGGTGAAAAACTTCAGTAGATGCTGCTGAAAAGAGGGCAAATGGTCGGTAAAATCGTGAACAAATGTTTAACCTCTTTAGCGTCAGGAAAATGCTAATAAAAATCACAATGAGATGCTATTATACACACATCAGTTTAGCTGAAATGAACAAAACGGCAAAGCCAAGTACTGCCAAGGCCACGGAGTAATCAGATCATTCTTCGATAACTAGCGTGAGTTTAAATGGGAATAAATCCACTTTAATTGTTTTCAGTCTCGGTATATATTGAAACCACCTTGAGAGCTTAAACAAACAAACAAAAAACACAAAGGGCTGTGCCCACTTCCATTAATTCTTACTCTAGTGATGTTGGCTGCAGGCTGGGCTGTAGGAATTAACAACTCCCCAAAGGACAGATAAGGATGATATACCACTTCTCTAGCTGCTTTGGAGCCTGTGGTCTTGGACCTAGGCTTGCATGAAACACACCTGGGGAGTTTTTCACACCTGGATGCCTTCCAGACCAAGTGTATGAGGATGTCTGCGGGAGAGGCTAGGACATCAGAATATCTTTTTTAAGAGCTTCAAGTTCTTCGACCGTAAGTCAAGAGGAAGAACCTTTTCCATGGTTTCAGGATGTTTCAGGCTTTGCAGCACATCTGAATGACATGGTAAAATCTGAAGTCCAGGCAGGATTAATTGTATCTGTATAGGGGAGGGAGTAGGAGAGGTATAGTACATTGAAAGAGCCCGAGGTGATTTAAATTTGCAGTTAATTGTATCTGCTGCAGCAATGGGGCAAAGAGAAAGTTGAATTCATGGAAATCAGTGAAGAAAGAGGTAATTAGAATAATCACCTGTATGAAAAGTTCCTTGAGATCAGCGACCTCAGAGATGGAGTGACGACTTGCGTCCAACGGTATAATTAAAGGGCACAAGAAATTCCAAGAACGTAGAATGAGGTGATTGATTTTTAGAGCTCAGACAGTTCAAGGAAGAGAATAAAAATCGCTAAATTCTAGATGGTGAATTAGATGATTATCTCTACATGCATTCTGAGTCCAAGGGGATCAGAAACAAGTGCTTAGGGAGATTCCTTCGTATTTGTAATGTCCTATTTTTTTTTTAAAGCAGTGTGATGTGATTAGTGAGTTGAGTATACCATTTTTACTAAACTTTTGTTCTGAATTGTTTCAAAATCTGACAAAAGCAGAGAGAATAGAAAAACCAGTTCCCAGGCATCCCCCACCTGGCTTCCAAAAGTATCACCTCATTAACATGTTGATTCCATTCCAGTGGAATTAACCTGCAAGAGGTTCCCGAAAGCATATCATTTTATCTGTGAAATATTTGGATATCTTGTAAGGATCAGAGCTGACTAGGACAAGAACACAACACCAGGATGACTCACAAACATGAAAATATGTTCTTGCTATTAATAATCAAGTATCTAATCAGTATTCAAATCTCCCCAGTGGTGTTCCAGTATGTTTCTTGGTTTTATATTATGTTTGATTCAGGATCTTTATAAAACCCACACTGTGCAACTGGTTGATGTATTTCTGAAGAATGTTTGAGATCTCTCTAGCCCATTCATTTTGGGATTGGAGGTAGAGAGAGAGGAGGATGGAGCATGTTTGTGCATGTGTGTGCATGTGTGTGTGTGTGTAAATCATTTCCTGAAGGAACAGGATTGTCTGTCTTGCTGAGTTTACTACAGTTTGAATTTTGAGGTTTGCACGGTGGTGTCACTTAACATTACAGGCTGACGTCCATGGATCAAGGGGATTTGTGGTTGGAAACGAAGGACTGATCATGATCATGTTTTGCTGATTCTTTTTTTTTTTAAGTTTCCAAACTGAGATACCTGCACAGACCCACTAAGTCATGAGTGGTTGCAAACAGTGGTAATTGAGCTGTCTTATCCTGTGTTCATTTATTACCTTACCCTTACAGTATTCTTTAGGACTTCAGTCTTCCACAGTAAAACACATTCATTTTAATAGGAATTTAAGAAAAAATTTATCAATACAATGTTTTGAATATACAAAACACACACACAAATAGGTGGGAGAAAGTTGCTCACACTTTCTAGCCCCAGGTCCAAACTGGCAAAATAGTCAGTGTCTGGCTGCCTCCCAAAGATCAAACCAGGAAAATTTATAGAAGGAAACTAGGATGAGAATAATAAGAAAAATCTGGGTAGAAACTGCAGGAAACTGTTGAGATTGTGTTTGTTATTTGTTAATTTGGGTTTTGTTTTATTTTGTTTTGTTTTGTTTGAGACAGGGTCTCTCTCTGTCACCCAGGCTGGAGTGCAGTGACGAAAACATAGCTCTGTAACCTTGAACTTTTGAACTCAAGTGATCCTCCTGCCTCAGTCTCCCAATTAGCTGGGACTACAGGCATGTGCTACCACACTCGGATAATGTCTTAGTTTTTTTTTTTTTTTTTTGTAAAGATGAGGTCTCACTATGTTGCACAGGCTGGTTTTCAACTCCTGGGCTCAAGCTATCCTCCTGCCTCAGCCCCCCAGAGTGCTAGGATTACAGGCGTGAGCCGCCGCGCCGAGCCCTGTTGGTATTGTTTGTGTGCATACAGACAGCTCTAACAGATGCTGCCAAACAATTTTCCAAAGTGGTTCCTCCAATTTAAACTCCCCCTGGCCTTATGTTAATGCTCTGATTGGTCCATACCCTTGTCAGCAGTTGGTATTGCTGCCTTTTTTATTTTAGCTAAACTGATGTATATATTAGGATCTCATTGCCAATTTTTAAAAGAGGTTAAAATTTGTTCACATTTTTATCATCCACTCGTTTATCCTCTTTTGTGTAGGACCTATTCAAGGATTTTTATTTGTTATTTTTTTCATTTGGTTTCTTATTTTTGTCAGTTTGGTTGACAGAATTCTTTATATAGTCAGGCTTGATGTGCTTCATGGGATGTAAGAAATGCAAATACCTTCTCCCACTCTGTGGCTTTCCATCCCCCTCTCTTTCTGACATGTTGTGATGAATAACAGCTCTTAATATATCATAATATGATCCAGGTTATAATTTTCTCCTTTTCATTGTGAGTTTTATTGTAGTAAAAGGAAAAGCCGTCACCTCATTGATGATGAAGCTGCTCTTCTACCTATTTTTAAATTGCAGCTATGTATTGTGTTTTGCATTTAATGCAGAAATTAAGGATGCAAGAAATTGAGAAGAGACTGAGCTGTTACTGAAGTGGAAGACAGTTCAATATCCCAACGAAAGCACAGGATGAACAACATTGGAAAATTCAGAAGAGAGTTAAAGACAAGTGGGATGTGATTAAAAGGAGAAGTAGAAAGAACTGGACAAAGAATGGATGTCAGAAGTGAAAATACTCATGCACATTGCTTGTTGATGAAAGACATCAACCCACAAATGCAATTAACTCCACACCCACTAGGCAAAGTAAATATGCAGGAAGCAATAATGAGCTAGGAGCTATACCACCTTGGTCTACAAACCAAAGATAATGAGAAAGATTTTAGAGAATGTAAAGGCCAAAGAAACAAGAAAAAGTCTTGTGACTAATAATGTCTCAACATCAATAAAATGAGATGGACATCAAGGGAGCACCAATTTTAAAGAACTGATAGACGTCTGTCAAACCAGAAATCTGTACCCAGTAGCAATATTGACAACAAACAAAGATGTCTTTGGAGAGGTGCAAATGGAAACATTTCATCATTTGCAGGCTTGAATTAGAAAAAAAAGACTAGAGTGAGGTCTCAGGTCCAAAGGGAAAAAAAATCCCAGATTGAAAACTAAAAATGCAGGAAGAAATGAAGAGGACAGAAAGGATAAAATATAGAAAAATGTTAAAGAAGATTGTTTTTGTGAAGCAATCCTAGAAAGGTCTCATGGAGAATAAAATATATGTAGAATTAATATGCATGACAACATTAACACAAAAGTCAGAAAAGGTAGAAACAGAATGAAAAGTGCTCTAAGGTATTAGCATTTGGAGGGAGGGGTTAAAGTGATGATTTGTTTCAGACTATATAAAGGATTCATGAGTCAATCATTAGCATAACTACACAGGTTTGTGTGTGATTGTAACTAACAAGTTTATAGAGAGAACAATAAAATAATACAATATTTAGTTTAAAGTCAGTCAAGTAAAGGACAAAAGGAACATGAATCAGTTAAGTAAAACCCTAGGGAAAGAGTAAAATGATTAAAATAATCTCAAATTTATGGATAATCACATGAAACGTAAATGGACAACATTTTAATCTCTTTGTAATGGCTGTGGGATATATTTATTCTACAAGATTGTGAATAAATGTGTTGGGCATTCTTTTTTTGATAAACGTTTAAATGGTCTTTAATTTTTCTTATTAAAACAAATATTGTATCAACATTTCCGTATATAGAAATTTCCATTCTTATTTTTATAAAATGTATTCAAAGGTGCTGAAGTAGCTGTAGGAAAAGGATACATATGTAAAACGCTGATCTTAACTGGAAATACCAGACCCCCACACAAATGTATTAAACTTTTTCTTTTCTCAACACTATTTGGCAGTGTGAGAAACCCTATATAATTTTTATTTTGTATAAAGGTTTAGGAATCTCGCAAACTCCCTGGATTGAAGACAGGATGTCCCCTCTGGATTTTCCACTGATTGGATTATCCACCCTCATCCCCTATAAAAGAAGAGCCAGATGAGGAAGTTCACTGCATTTTCCAGCAAACGTCAGGACGTCTGCATCTCAGGGGTGGGGCTGGATGGACTTCACGACCATGGAGGAGCCTGTGTCTGTGTCCTGTCCAACCCAGCCTGTTCTGGTGAGTTCGAGATCCACAGTGACAGCATAAGTCTCCATGTGTGTCCTTCCTTCTGCAAAACCTCTTTACATTAGTGGACAATGGTTCTTAAAACACGATGATGTCTTAGGGAAAGTTCTATCCTACGTGTTAATATCTGTTGAGTCGTAGTCGAGATATTGTATTTTTTGGTGTACGGAGCTACCTTGGGATCACAGGCCAGACTTTTATTTTTAAACCTGCAATGTCATGAGGAAGGAGAAGTAGAATGATCTGACCCTGCACTGTTCAAATTGTATCCCCTCTCTGGAAAATTCATTAACCAGAATGTGTCTGGGCTCCCCAACCCCACCACTTTCTATTTTAAATTTAGTTATGTGTTTAAAATCATGTAATCAGTTAGTCCTTCCCTAAACTCACCATCACTGCTAATGGAAATGAGCGTCTTTCTCTTCTCTCGCCCCTCAGGCGCTCTCTCTCTGCCTCGTTCATCGGAGAACTTAATTATATCTGACATTCTATAAGAAATCCACTAGGCTGTTTGTTACGTCCTCTCACCAAGATCAAAATAAACGGCAGTGATTTTACCAAGTTCAAACTGGACCCAAGTTTTAGTGCACATCTGGGCACATAATAGGGGCTCCACTGTTACAGGAAAGTGGACCCCAAACTGGGATGCGTCCTGAAGGCCAAGGGGGGTCCTTGGCTTTGCTCAGGAAAGAATTCAAGAGCAAGCCAACAGAGTAGGGCAAAAGCAAGTTTATTGAAGTGAGAAAAGAAGAAAAGGGAGGCTACCCCATAGACAGGGCAGCAGCTCTCTCTCAGAGCAACACAGTGGCACTTTGTGAGTTTCTGGAATCTTATTTTATACCTTCTATTTAATTTTATGTTAAAGGGAGGGAGGATTATTCATCAGGTTTCTGGGGAAGGGGTGGGGAGTTCCTGGAACTGAAGATCCATCCCTTTTTAAAACCATATAGGGTAACTTCTGGGAGTGGCCATGGTATTTGCAAATTCTAGTGTCTTCTAATGTGCTAATGTACTATAAACAGGGCATAATGAGCAGCGAAGGTCACCTGAGGTCATGTTTTGTGGCCATACTGGTTTTAGCGGGGTTTGGGTGGCCTCTCCATCACCTCCTGTTTTATCAGAGACCTTGGTTGGGGTCTTATGACTCCTTATCACGCAGACCCTGCCAGTTCCCTATCTTATTATAACTGGGGCGGGGGGGGGGGGAAGTAGTTTTCCCGCTGAACTGAGACATCTTGGGTAACGGAAGGGGTGATATTACTTACGCCAGGACAACTGAAGTAAAATGGGATGTACAGAAATGAAGGGTTTAAACTAGAAAGTGCACTGATTAGATTTGCCTTTAAAGCAGATTAATGAGGCTGGAGTTTTATAATTGGGTTAGAGGAAGACAGGATTTCAAATCTTATTAATTAATCATCTACTGCAGTATAGCATCAAAAGTTTCTATCATTGTCTGATTGTAATTAAGTGAATTTATTAGCACTACATAGGAAGGAAATAGGGTGTTTCTGAGGTTTTTCTTTATGAGCAGGGGCATTTAGGTGAAGGTGGACCTGGGTGTGGAAGTGAGTGTTTAAGGATTAAGTGGAGTGTGATTTCTTTGGAGATGGGAGGGTAAAGGAACTGTAGGAACCAGAAGGTGATGCGTCTGAAAGCACAGTAAAAAGGGATATGGAGAGACCTGAGGTCTCTGGGGATGCAAGGTCGTCTGCAACCCCCGTGTCCCAGTGAAGTCAGGTTTGGAGGCATCAGCCGACAATGACAGGGAAGAGGAAAGCGCAGCGTCCTCAGGAGAGGATGCAGGAGGGACGTGGTCTGGAATCGTGCTGGGTAGTGACCTTGAACTTTCAGTGCTTGGCTCCCACCAGCTGTGTGGGTCCCAGGATCCAGTCTCCATGTGTGGGCCTGTCCCTGCACCACCAGCCTCATCTGGGAACACGGGGACATGCAAACTCTTGGGCCCCTCTCCAGAACTACTCGAGTTCAGGTCCAGAAATCTGCATTTGAACAGACTTCCCCGATGCTCGTTGGCGCGGTGCAGCCGGACACGCATTTCTCCAGGCGGAGAGGCTGGTTGGAAGATCCGACGGAGCTGGGCTGATTTTCCGTAGATGACGTTGTTTAAATTTCACATTCTGTTTTCTATTTCAAGGGGAAGCTCAAGAGAAGAATGATACCCCCGGCTTTGCAGAAGAAACGAGAGATCCACGTGGCCAAGGCCAGGCGGAGACGAGCTCTGAGGTCGGAGCTACCGGTCAGGCTGACCAGCTGCATCTTCCCGCGGCCGGTGACCAGAGTCAGGTCCCACCCTGGCGACCAGCTCAGGCGCAAGCTAGGGCAGGAGCATTTGGAGAAGCCCCAGCAACTCTGTGCGTACAGGAAGCTGCAGGGGCTCCAGGCCTTCGGCAGCGAGGGAGAACTTTTCAGCCCACTAGATTTTGCAAATGCCTTGAAAATCATCGCGCCGGGAGTTGCAGAGGAGGGCCTGTGCGGGGCTGGCGCTGGGGGTCCGCGCGGCAGCCCTGGGCGCGCCCCCGGCCGGTCCGCAGCAGAGCGCAGCCAGGGAGCGGGTCTCTACCTCCCGCTGCCGCCCCTGCCCAGCCGGCCGGTGACGACCGCGGACATCCGCAGGCAGGAGCGCAGGGTCAAGAAGGCCAGGCAGAGGCTGGCCGAGGCCCTGCGAGCGGACAGCCTGGCCAGGGAGGCGGAGAGAGGAAGGAGCACAGAGGGAATCGCGGAGACCTGAAGGAAAACGCAGCAGAGTAGCCGAGCATCCTCGGGGAGCGGCCCAGCCTGAGCCGTCCTGAGTTTTAGGAGCCTGTCTTTTAACGTGCACCCGCTTTCCCGCCCTGCACTGTGACACTTTGGTATTCCCGAACTGCTCTTTATTAAATGCATTTGAAAGGCAAATCGTGTGACCAGTGCATGGTTTCGTGGGGAGAAATTCGTGGGAGGAGGAAGGAGACCTTTAGGACTCATGGTACATCTCACTCTAGGCTACCGTCATTTTTATTAATTAATTTTTACATCAGATGCTACAGGTGTAATCTAGGCTGAAGGATCATTTAGTGTTTTGTGGTTACACTTTTTTTTTCCTCATAATACACACTCGGAAGGAGAACAGGACATAATTTAAAACTTATGAATTATTCTGGAAACTTTCATTGAATATTTTCAGACGGTGATCAGCTGCAGGTAACGGGTTTTTCAGAAAGTGAAACCATGGATAAGAGGGAGACCACTGTCTGTCAAAACTTCTTGTTGTATACCATAAATATATACAAATGATATGTATCAATCTGAAAAAATGGCCAGGCACGGCGGCTTACACCTGTAATCCCAGCACTTTAGGAGTCTGAGGTGGAAGGATTGCTTAAGACCAGGAGGCTGAGACCAGCCTGGGCAACATAGCAAGGCCCCAATTCTACAAAATGATTTTAAAAAGTTAGCCAGAGGTGGTGGCAGGCACCTGTAGTCCCAGCTACTTGGGAGGCTGAGGCGGAAGGGTCACTTGAGCCCAGGAGTTCAAGGTTGCAGTGAGCTATGATCACACCACTGCACTCCAGCCTGGGTGACAGAATGAGACCTTGTCTCAAAAAAGTTTTTTAAGGTTAATTAATTAATATAATAAAATAGAAAATAGAAATAAATAAATAAGAAAATTCTATCAAGAAGTCTTCCAGGATGTGTGGTAGAGGGGAAAAAAGGTATGAAAAGAGATCAATGTTGGGTCAAGAATAGAGTTCTTTTTCACTGTGACCCATTAAACAGTGTAATGAGGCAATGTGGGCTGTGCAGAATGACCCGACCCACCTTCCCACCCAACGTGGGACAGACGAGGCCGACCCATGCCTGCAACTGGGCATTCCGCACCCCTGGGAGGGGGTGGCACTGCCGCTTGGTTGCTCCTGTAATGCACAAAAACCATTGCTGGTATTATTATTGTTATTGTTATCATTTTGAGACAGCATCTTACTCTGTCTCCCAGGCTGGAATGCAGTGGTGTCATAGCGAACTGCAGCCTCAAATCCCAGGGCTCAAGTGATCCTCCTGCCTCAGCCTCCAGAGTAGCTGGAACCACAGATGTGCACCACCATGCCTGGATAATTAAAAACAATTTTTTTTTGTAGAGATGGGGTCTTGCTATGTTGCCCAGGCTGGTCTCGAACTCCTGGCCTCAAATGATCCTCCTGCCTCGGCCACCTGAGAAGCTGGGATAAGAGGTGCAAGCCATCACACCTAGCCATTGCTGGTATTTTGAAGGACTCTAGCTGGCATATCATATGTGCTGCTGCTATGAGGACTGAAGCGGCTCCAGGTGCTGGCTGTGGGCCCTCTCCATGCAGAGGCTGTGATATGTGCGTTTCCTTCTGATGATAAGTGAACTCTTCTGCTGCAGAACCTGCTTTTCCATCTGGAGGCACACACATTCCCCAGCTGCGGATGGAGCTGCCTGACTTTGATGCATCCTACACCAGACAGCCCCCCAAACCCCAACTCACCCCAGGAAGCATGACTCTCTTGTCTCTTCCATCCTACTGCAACATGTCCCTGCCCCCGATGTGAACAGGTGGTGACAGCCAAGTAGCTGGGCACTGCCCACGTGCAAGAGGAGAGCAATTTTGCCCATGTATTCACTGTTTCTGTGAAGAGGATGGCATTCTGGAGTTCCCTACTCTGTTCACTGACATCACTTCTCACAAGTCTTTCTTAAGCCCCCCGTGTTCCAAGCTCTGTGCTGGAGTTTGGGAGTACAGAGACGAATGAGACAGACACGTTCCTCACCCTCATGGAGCTGCCAGTCTGACGTCCTCCTTGTTACCTACAGACCTATTTCTTGTCCTTACTTTATATTCTCTAAGGTTAAAGGCTTTGGAGACTTTGAAGTCTGTGTTTGAACTTGGGTTCCTGGGACCAGACATCCCTGATCACCCTGGATATTGACTGAAGAGGCTTGCATTTCTTTTTCCTTGTGAAAGAGAGTTACTATATTTATTAGAATTTAGGCATCATTATTTCTCTGCCCCTAAAGTCACACCTACTCATCTTGAGTGCTTGAGAATTCACACTGGAGGAAAATGCTACGAACATAACCAGTGTTTTTGTGTCTTCCACACTCAATGTATCCTCAAAAGGCACCAAATAGTGGATGCTGGGGAGAATCATTCTGGATGCAATCGGTGTGGAAAGGTTTTCAGCACAAGCTCTGCCCTTGCTGTACACAAGAGCATTCATCAGGGGGGAAACCTTATGAATGTCAGGATTGTGGGAAAACCTTTAGGAAGTGCTCACAACTGGTGCAGCATGTGAGAACTCATACTGAAGAAAAACCCTACTCATGCAAGGAGTGTGGAAAATCCTTCAGCGGTAGCTTTTCTCTTAAAGCACACAAGGGAATTCATAATGGAGAGGACCCCTATGAATGCAGTGACTGTGGAAAGGCCTTTAATCATCTCTCTTCTGTTAAGAAACACGTGAGAACTCACAGTGGAGGAAAACCCTACGAATGTAATCAGTGTGGAAAATCTTTCACTAGTAACTCTGACATTTCTGTGCATGATAGGTTGATGCAATAACTTTGAGAAAGGCATTCCTCATCCCTAAAACATGAGACAACTCACACCATATGTATAGGTTATCTGCTCATGTGTCAAAAATCACTCCTTAAAACGTTGTGGCTTCAAACAACAAACATTTTTTATCTCACAATTTCTGTAGGTCAGGAATTCGAGAACAGCTTAGCTCTGTAATTATGCTCCAAGATTACTCATGAAGTTACAGTCAATGTCAGCCAGAGCTCTGGTCCTCTGAAGTCTTTAATGGTGAAGAGTCCACTTGCAAGATGGCTCATTCACATGCCGGGAAAGTTAATGTTGGCTGTTGTCAAGGGACCTGCAGTTCCTTACCATGTAGACATATCCACAAGGCTGAGTTTTTTTTTTATGATGTCGCAGAAGATTCCCCTCAAAGAAAATGATCCAAAAGAGCCAACACAGAAGGCACAATATCTTTTATGGCCCAGCCTCAGAAAGACATTTTTTTACTTCTTCCATGTTGTATTTGTTACACACATGCACACATACTCTGATCCTGATACAATGAGGGAGAAGACTACACAAGGTATGAATGCTAGGAGACAGATTGCTGGGAACCATCTGGTAAGATTTCCATGAAACCCATGAAGAAAATCCTTTAGCAGACCCTCACCCTTCGAATCAGTATGAAGTAGCATTCAATAAGCCACAAGTTAACTCACTCCAGAGAGAAACCTATAAGTGCAATCTATACGTTAAAACTTTTGGTTCAAATTCTTGCCTTGCCGTGTGGAAAAAAAAAAAACTATTGGAGAGAAGCCCAAGGAATTCAGTAGCTATAGGAACATCTTCAATGATAGCTCCAGGAAGTCAAGTGACAAGTGACACTTAGGAAAAACCCTATAGGTGTTACCAAAATGAAAGACCCTCCAGGGGACACTCATCCTTTAAGACACCTTTGGGAAGTCACACTGCAGAGAAACACTCTGTGTATAAGAAATGTTGAGAATCCTACAGCACAAGCATTTCCATTACTGAGCACAAGACCATAGCGTTTGGTGAGATGTAAAAGCCTTGAATGTTCTTTCAATTTTTTTAGATATGAGAGTTCATACTAGAGAGAAAGAATTCAATGCCATCAATATTGGAAAGGCTCCCATTTTCTTCCACATTTCTCAGTAGTGTAAGAATTCACACTGCAAAGCAACGTGCGGATATAATATTGTTGGAATAGTAATGTCAAACCTTGCTGCTAATTCACTCATAGGTCGAGATGGATTCGCTTCCACTACAGCTTTCAGCTCATCATTATCCACCTTGGGCTCAGGTTGCCCAAGTGGCTCATTTTCAAGATTAAAATCACCAGGATGGAACTTCTCAAATCACTGAAGTACTGTGCATTCATCAGCCACATCCTTCCCAAACACTTCGTTGATATTTCAAGCTGTCTGCGCTGCTTTGGTTGCATGACAACACTCATATTTGAAAATAACACGGATTTTTGACTTATCCATGGTTTCACAAAAAATTGCTCTAAAAAAATTGAAAGATAATCACAAGCCAAACCATGCATTTGAAGGAATGAGGATGTACCTTCACAATAAAAATAAAATAAGAAATGTCAAAGTGAAATGTCATCGATATCAACTGTCAAACTTAATACTGAGCACATTGACTGCCACACTAGAAAAAATTTTTTTCCTTGGGGCCACGGTGTTTTATTATGAAAATAGGATAAAAACTTTGAAAACAAAGTGATCTTTTCTCATTTAATGAAACATTTGTTATTGTTTTCTGCGTGTGAGTTATACGCAGCCTGAAATACAGCTCTCGTGGCTCCCAAGGTGAAGAGACGCCTGAGTTACATATGCTTCAAGAGGCCCCAGGCTCAAAACTAGTGTGAATTAAATACAACTCACATAGCAGTTAATGTGTTAATGTGTTGGACATGTTTATACTTAATAACCTACTAAGATTTTCGGCTACTTTGATCCATTTTCCCAAAGGCTAACAACAAAACACCTAGAGCACCCTTCTTGTTATTAATAATTGCAAAATACACCCTGAAAATGGCAGTGTTTCACCACCCTAAGTCCACAAACCAAAGTGGTTTCTTTTCCATTTGAACTGAGGGTAACAACCAATGAGGCATTACTTTCTGTTTTTGGTTTTTTTTTGAAGACACTGCTTTATTTAGTTAGACAGAGTCTTGCTCTGTCGCCCCAGCTAGAGTGCAGTGGTGTGATCATAGCTCACTGCAGCCTCAAACTCCTGGGCTCAAGTGATCCTCCTCCCTCAGCCTCCCAAGTAGCTGGGTCTACAAGCTTGCAACACCACACCTGGATAATTTTTCTATTTTTTGTACAGTTGGGGGTCTCACTCTTGCTCAGGCTGGTCTCGAACTCCTGGCCTCAAGTAATCCTCCGGCCTCGGCCTTCCAGAGTGCTGGGATTACAAGTGTGAGTGACCTTGACCAGCCTTATTTAACTTATTTTGTATAGTCAGAAACGTGGAACCTTAGATGCCCACCATTGAAAAGAAAGAAAAAAAAAAGGCTGAATACAAACAAGGTCAACATCCAATTTAAGGAAATTATAAGCAGAACATTACAAGAAACCCAACTCAAGTAGACAGAAGGAAAAAATAAAGAGCATAAAACAACAAAATTTAAAACAAAGCTACAAGAGATTGGCAAAGATGAAAGTCAATCTTAAAAAGAAAAAAACAATGACATCAACAAATTTCTAACATGACTGATTAGGGAAGAAGAAAAAAATATTATACATTTAAATTTGGACATAACTTCAAAGATTAAAGAAATGAAAAGAGATTATTTTAGACCTAAGGCCCCAAATTTGGAAAACCTAGACAAAAAGGACAAATTCCTAGAAAAACATGACTTGCCGAAACAGACTAAAGCCACAAGGTGGCGCTGAAACATCGGTGTTGGAACCTTTCAAGTCTGCCCAGGAACTTGGATCTTTAAGGGACTTACACCAAATGACCCAAGGCCAAGGCATCTGCAATTTGCACCTGAAGCACCTTGCACCTTTGGGTCCTTCTCTAGGGGCAGGAGGAGTGGAGATGGAGACGCCTCTACCAGGAGGTTAGGGAGGATGCTGATGCCAATGAAGTATAATTTGCTAGCACTTAGGAAAGATAGGGTGCTCTCCATTAAAACTCAATCTGTATGACACCTCGAATCAGGTCACTGTTCTATTTTATTAGTTTCCTATTGCTGTGTCACACAGTTAAAGACTAAAAACAATGCACATACTTATTATCTTGCAATTTCTGTTGACTGGATGCCTGTGGGAACAACTTAGTTTGGTGACAGGGTCTCACAAGGCTGCAATTAAGGTGTCACCCAGGCTGTGTTTTCTTCTAGAGGGGTCCACGTGGGAAGACTCTACTTGCAAGCTTTTTTTTTTTTTTTTTTTTTTTTTAAGACAGAGTCTGGCTCTGTCGCCCAGTCTAGAGTGCAGTGGCATCATCATAGCTCACTGCAACCTCAAAGTCTTGGGCTCAAGTGATCCTTCTGCCTCAGCCTCCCAAGTAGCTGGGACTACAGGTGCACACCACCATACCCGGCTAATTTTCTATTTTTCATAGAGACGGGGTCTTACTCTTGCCCAGGCTGATCTCGAACTTGTGACCTCAAGCGATCCTCCCACCTTGGCCTACTGGAATGCTCAGATTATAGACATGAGCCACCTTGCCCAGCCCTGGCCTACAGTTTATTAACAGCATCCATTCTTTAACTCAAAATAATCAATGTGCCCAAGTGGCATGT
>CAUYPO010130838.1:0-26874 GCA_963574435.1 Cheirogaleus major | reverse complement strand
ATCAACACCTAAGTGGACATATAGGAGTAACATTTGTCGGGTGTTGGGCGGGTGGGAGGGGGGAGGAGGGGATGGGTATATACAAACATAATGAGTGAGATGTGCAACATTTGGGGGATGGTCATGCTTGAGGCTCTGCCTCGAGGGGGTAGGAGGGCGTGGGCAATATACATAACCATAATATTTGTACCCCCATAATATGCTGAAATAAAAAAAAAATCCTAAAAAAAAAAACCCCAAAATATATTCATTGAGTGCTGATTGTGTGCTGTGATCTCCTCTCTCTCAGTAGCTGGCTTAAGGGAATACTCATGTGTAGCATGTACAAAATTTTAAATTCTTGTCTGATATATAAATAAGACACAATTCTCTATCTAAACAGTAGAGATCTTGAATGTGGAAATGTAATATGAGTGTTCCATACAGTTTTTTCCCCCCATTATACATGCGATCTTAATTTTGAAACACATAAATGAAAATGATAGAAAAAAAAATCTCAAAACCTTTTGATATCTCAGTCTGCCACGAGGTCTCATCTTTTATTTTCATAGTACCAGTTTTTTAAGATTTTGTCAGCACCCAATCAATAAAAACAAGAGCTTTCACTCCTGGATCATTGGCCAATGCTCACTCTTCCCTGAGATTCTTCTGTTAACAAAGCCCACTCTCCATAAAGCGTGATGATACACACATTTGGAATGTGCAATACACAAAAAGCACTTCAAAAAATTGAAACTCATTTTCAATAAAATTCTTATCATTAATCTTTGCTCTCATCTGCTTCGTAACCCATGCCCAGTTACTGGAGACTTAAGCCCTGAGATCACGTAATTTACAGAACATAATTTAGGTTATATTTTCCCAAGTAGGATATGGGTTCCAGCAAGGAGCTTATCTGTTATAAATTTTATTAGAGGTCCACAACATTCTGGAAGATCATTCTCCTTAGCAAATATTCAGATAAGAAGCATAACCAGAAGGAAAGGAACATGCTGAACTGACTTCATCAGTAGGCTCAATCCTGAGATACATTTTGGTAAGAATACCTTCTCATTTGTGATCAAGGTAGTGAATTTGAGTATTAAAAGAAAGCTGTGTGAATAAATTGTTGCCTTAAAATTTCACACCATCAAACAATATAAAGAAATAGAAAATGCTCATATGTGTTTTTGTGATAGAAATAAAAATCCCACTGGACAACGGGGATACGAATGATCTCTCTCAGAGGTTTCTCTGCACAACCTGTTTGAGACCATTGATACATACTGTGTTTTTCATCTCTGTGTTGCTTTTGTAGGTAACATCAATGTCACTTTTCTCCTCAGAAAATGTCCATGCATCCTAAGAATAAAGTCATATTCTATAAATGCTTTCATATGTTGTACTGTTAATTTTTACCACATTTGCATTAAGTAGAATACAATTGAATAGGACACAAATAATTTTTACAAAGAAAACATATACAAGCTCCAACCGTTTGCTTTATTTTACACTTTTCCCATTTTTCTATGTATATGCTACTATTTACATTTTCTCTCCACCTTGCTCCTTTACAAAACACACTATGCTTTGTTGTTGGTAGTGGTGATGGTATTTTTTTCAGAGTAGTAGCATTACCTATTTAGAGATGAATGTGGGAAGAAAAGCACCACAGATAATTCAAAACCATTATTTTATTTAGAAAGGGTGTTTTCTCAGTATAACAACTCAAACTATTATTACAGATGCTGTAGTTTAGATGTTCCCCAGAAAGCATATATTGGAAACTTAATCCTAAATGCAACAGTGCTGAGAGGCAGGGCTGGCTATGCCCTCATGAATGGATTAGTATCACTGTGAGAGTGCATTTGTTATTGGGAGAGTGAGAGTGGATCTGCTACAAAAGCAAGGTCAGCCCCCTCTTACTTTCTATGTGGTCCTTTGCCCATCTACCCTCCATTATGGAAGGATGCAGCAAGGGGCCCTCACAAGATGCAGGTCCTCAATCTTGAACTTCCCAGCATCCAGAACCTTGAGCCAAATAAATTTCTTTTCATTATACATTACTCAATCTGCGGGATTCTGTCATAGAAGCATAAAAATGAACTAACACAGAAAATCAGTACCAAGACTGGGAGCACTGCTATAACACATATCTGAAAATCTGGAATCAGCTTGAAAATGTAATGGGTAGAGGCTGGAAGAATTTGGAGGAGAAAACTAGAAAAGCCTGCACTGCCATGAATGGAGCATTAGGGGTGATTCTGTGAGAACTCAGAAGACAAAAAATGTAAAGAAAGTCTGGAACTTCCTGGTGCTTGAGCGGTCATGACCAGACTGTAGGTAGAAATATGGAAGGTAAAGGCTGCTATGACGAAGTGTCAGGTGGAAATTAGGAAGAAGGTATTGGAAACTGGAATGAAGGCCACAAATAACTTGACAAAATTGTGTTCGTTTCCTAGAACTTTGTGGAAGGCAGAACTTAAGAGCACCAACTATCAGCAGGATATCTGGAAGAAGAAATATGTAAGCAGCAAAGAGTTCAAGGTGCTGCACAGCTTCTTCTGGCAGCTTACAGTAAAATGAAAGAAGAGAGAATGAAGTCAAGACAGAATTTATAATTAAAAGGGAAGTAGAATGGAATGATTTGGAAAACTCTCAGCCTTGCCATGCAGATAATAAAAAAGTATATTCAGAAGAGAATACTGAGGGTATGGCCAAGCTACTGTTTGCTAAGGAGCTTAAGATAGATGGAAGAAAGCCAGGTTTTATTCATTGAAACAATGGAAGAATGACCTCAGAGTCATTTCTGAGATCTTTGAGGCAAGCTAAGACATTGAGAGCAAGGTTTACAGACAGTTGCCTGTGGGACCTCATTATTTGCTGCCTTGCACCACCTTGGAACCCTCCTCCCGGAATTCTGGTGCACCATCCCTTAGCCACCCAAATCATGGTCAAGGGGACCCATTATTGTAAGATACAAGATGTAAACCATGGCAGTATCCCTGTGGTGTTAATTCTGCAGATGCACAGAATGTAAGAACTGTGGGGCCATGGCAGCTACACCTAGATTTCAAAGGATGTTGCTGAAATCCTGGGGACTCAGGCAGAGACTTATCCTAGCGATGAAGCCACCAAATAGACCCCTACTAAGACAATGCCCAGTGAGGTCACAGGAGTGAGGCCACCACAGAATCTCCACTAAAGCAATGTCTAGTGGAGTCATGACAGTGGAGAAGCCTCCAAAATCCCAGAACTGTAGGGCCATCAGTGGACAACTGCAGCCCGGGAAGCTGCAGGCATATGACTTTGACCTATGAGAGCTGCTGCATGGACTGAGCCGGCAAAGCCACAGGGGCAGAGCTGTCTGCAGCTGTGGGGGTCCAGCCCCCACCCCAGTGTGCCCAGGATGGTGGATATGGAATCAAAGAAAGGGATTCTCCAGCTTTAAGTCTTAATGTTGTTTTCTTTCTTGGATTTTGGACTGACTTAGGACCAGTTACCCCTTTATTCTTGCCTATTTCTCCCTTTTGGAGTGGAAATGTTTATCCAGTGCCTGTCCCACCATTGTATTTTTGAAGTACTTAACTTTCTAATTTCACAGGCAGGGGGACAGGGGACTGGTAGGGGACAGGGGAGACAGCTCTGGAGATGCGTCCTGGCCCCTCCCTGGTCTTGGGGCCCGAGTCACAGCTCGGCGCCCCTGGAGGGCTCCGAGGCCTGCCGCAGGTGCGTCCACTCCTGCACGGTCTTCTGCAGGGCCTGGGTCTTCTCCTCATCCACCTGGACATACTGCGCTTCCTCGTGGGGAGGGACAGCGGACGGGGATGGCTGAGGGGACAGGGTGGGGATGGGGTATGTGTGAGCTGCTAGTAAGGGAGGCCAAAGGCAGTGGGTGCATCCTGAGCTGTCTTAAGGGAAGGCCCTGCCTGCCACCCCAGCTGGCCTCCGGAGCCTGCCTTCTTTTCCTGGGTGTGGGCTTTAAAGCCTGAACTCCAGCCCATCGTCCCTCCTGCTAGATGCCACAGCCAGCTCTTCTCACTTCCCAGCTCCTGGGAGGCCAGCCCTTTCCCAGCCTGGCAGACAGCCAAGGCTTCCACCTCTGCCTTTGGCCACCCTCCTCTGGGCACCCATCCAGGCAGAGAAATCTGGGTGCCAGCCATGGCCTTTACGTGGGTGCCCTGGGGAGCCCTTGCAGTCCCCTGTGAGGCGGAGCCCATCCCCTTCCCCCGCCATTCACCCCAGATGGCTACATGTGCTGCCTGGGGAAGCTTCCCTGGGCCCAGTGTCCCTTTCCAATGTCACCGCACCGATGTACAGGGCTGCGGGACCCACCCAGATGGAGCGTTCTCCTCAGAGAAGAGCTCAGGCCCAGGAGCAGGACTTGAGCCTCTGCAGGTCAGGTCTCTACAAGGGTTGGGCTGAGCGGTGAGGGTGCCTATGCTCTGAGAAAGAGGAGCAGGAGCCCTGAGCCCCAGACCACAGCACCGCAGGTCGTAAAAGCCAGCAGGGAACGGGCATGGAAGGGCCAGCCCCAGGATCCAGGGGGCCGGGAGCTTGACTGACCCCACCTCTGCCCCAGGCACCTTGCACAGCTGGAAGTCCAGGGTCACATAGTTGACACTGGCAGGGCTCTTCCCAGGGGCTGGGCTCTTGGTGCTACGGGGAACCGGAGATGCAGATGCCAGGTTCCGCTATCGCCAGGGGGGAAAAACCACTAGTGAGTTTAGGAAACAGACTAACCCACACCCAGAGAAACACCCCTCTGGGAGCGGGGCTCCTTGTCCGCTGAGTCCTACTCTGAGCCATGCACTGGGATTGTTCCTGCTCTTACTCACATCCTCACGGCAATCCTGTGATGCAGGTGTTATTACTGCTCCTGCTGCTTAACACAAACACAGACCTGTGGTTCTGAGCAGTGGGGCGACTTGCCAGGTCTGTTTTCTGACCTAAACCTGCGTTAACCCATGCACCACGTGGCTTCCCTTACAGGGCATTGGGCCCAATCTCATCTATAGCCTCTTTTCAGTCCCACCTCTGCTTGCTGGCCCCTAAGAAGGAAGCCCATTTCCTTCACTCACTGGGTGCTGAACAGTTTCCTTCTGTTGTGCCCCAGAGCAGGGCAGTCACACGGAGCAGCTTGCTCCCTCCGCCACCACTCCCAGAGACCTCACAGAGCTGCAGGAGCTGCTCCTGCAGATGACACGCCCTTGGGTCCTGCCCCCTGCTCGAGGAGACCGCCCCCTTTCTGCGGCTTTCCTTAACTCTGATTCTAGTGAGAAAGGCCCTGTGTTTTCTCTTCAAGCTGCTGTGTTGGCTGGTTGATTCATTCTCTCAGCATCTGGGCAGCAACTCCCCGTGCGGGCAGCTTGCCCTTGTCAGTGAGCATCTCAAGGACGAAAGGGACGGTCTGCCCGTGTTGACATCTGCCATGGCCCCCATCTCTGTGAGTTATGGACACGTGTGTCTCCCACTGCTAAGCAGGCAACTCTGGGTCTGCCTCTCCAGGGGCAGGATCTTGCCACCATGTCGGTCATGAGGGAGGCATGCTGCCTCTGCCCCCAAGACCAAGACTTCCTTAGGGGCAGGGACCACATCTTCCTCTCACCTATCAACTGCCAGATGTCCATGTGCTCAAGAAGGATTTGCAGCAGGAGATTAGATCACAAACGACACCAGGAGTGCCTGGCTCAGGTGAGTGGGGGAGATGGGGAACTGAGCAGCAGGCCCTAGGGGACTCTGATGGGTGCTGCCAACGACCCCAGGACTCACCACAGGCACAGGGCTCCCTGCACCCTCTCCTGAGTCTGTGCTGGTGATGGTCTGAGTGGAGCCGGGACAGTGGCTCAGGGAGGCGCGGCTGTCGTGGGAAGACAAGAGGCACACCAAGCAGGCCTCAGGGTGCTGCCGCAGACCAGACCCCAGCTGGCCCGACTCGTACGCGCCCAGACGCACACTCTCCTCTCAGATGCAGACCTGATGGGGGTGGGACTGGTCACCCCCCTCCACAGATAAGGACATCAAGCCCCGTGAGACCCAGGGACAGTCAGCTAGCATCAGTACCAGTGGTGGAATCCAGCTGTCCCTACCCACGAGCCAGCAACTGTCTGCTCGTCTCCTCCAAAGGCTGACCCAGGCTCCCGCATCCACACAGATACTCACCTGGGCCCGAGCCCAGACGTGGTGGCAGGTGACGTGAGGGAGCATTCACTGACGACAGCGATGTCTCTCAGGGTGAGAGGTGCAGGGTTTGCTGAAGAAGGAAGCAGATAATAATACCACTTACACACAACACACAGGGTGCCTGCAGAGGCCCCTCACACAGTCCAGGGATACGCAGAGACTGAGGCCCAGCAGGACCACATCACCTTTGCCCATGGTGACAGGCCTTAGCGTCACGCCTTCAGATCCCACTGTACCTGTGGCAATCATACCGTACTTTCATAATCCAAAACGGGGACATGTGGTTTGACATCAGATTTTCTGCCGAGCTTTACAAGCGGAGGGGAGATGGCTACCGTGACTGCTTCCTGCCACTCCTGGACAGCTGTGCAGCCCATGGTGGAGGCAGCTGGATGCCAGGAGGTGTGGAGGCCTCACTCTGTGTGCTGAGATCAAAGCCCGTCAGCCATACCCAAGGGGCCGACTCCACCTGGCTCCCTACTCCTCCCTGAGCCCAGTGCCGGTCCAAGGCCCACAGGGCGAGGTGGCAGCAGACAGGGACCCGAACCGCAGCTCCTCTTGCTGGTCCACGTGCAGGGCACAGACCCAACCCCACTGGACGCCTGCCCCACGCCAGAGCCCCTGTCCTGGCCATTCTCCTGAACACACCTGGGAGGCAGGAGTTACTCCCCCCACTGCACAGATGGAAAAACTGGGGCTGAGAGAATTCCTATGATTTGTCCAGTCACAAAGCCCAGGTCCAGGATCCACCTGACACCTGGGCAGATGCAAATAGTCCCTGGATGATGACCAGAGATGGGATGGGGCTAGAGCAGGCTTACTTTTCTGGCCAGGCTTGAGACTGCGGTCGACAGGGGGTGGCAGGAGCTCACGCCCTTGGCTGGGGCTGCGGTACCCGGGAAGGGGAGTGGGCAGGGAGCCACGCAGGTCAGAGTGGTGGAGTCCTGGGCTGGTGGAGATGTGGACGTCAGCACCTTCCCCCTCCGAGGCCAGCAAGGTGGGGGGACCTGGGTGCACAAGCACGTAGACGTCTTCAGAACTGGTGCTGTCCAGTCGGCCCACAGCTGTTTTCCCTGGCTAGGGAGAGGGAGACAGAAAGAAATATAGCTGATACTAGCAAGGAGAAACAGGAAAGGGTGGGAGTTTCTATACGAGGCAGGAAAAGTCACGACAAGCCACTATGGGGTGTTTTGAATGAAGCTCTTTATCGGAGCAAGCTGGTGGCCACTGTCCTCAGCAGCTACCCGAGGCCCAGGGAGAAGAGCCCCAGCCAGGATCCACCTGCACGGGACCTCTTGGGGCTGCTCCAGGGTTGGATTGGGAGTGGCTCCCATGACATGACCACAATGTGACAGCCGAAGAGATTTTGGTGCTTACAGGCTCTGTGGGCACACAGCACACCTGGGGGCCATGCGTGCGGCGGTCAGGGGTGTGGGCAGAGAGGAGAGAGCACGGCAGCTGGCAATCTTATCTGCAGCGGTGAGTCTGACCTGAGGTGGACGGCAGGTGCTGAGCCAGACCTGCACAGTCCACACCTGTGCTGCCCTCTGCCTGGTCAGGATCCAGAAACCTGTGTATACCCAGCTACCAAGGATATTTTATTGGAACAGACCTGAGAACTTTGAGTTCTCAGGCAAATGCCTGAATGGACCATTTATAGGAAGCACCGGGAGGGCAGGGACCCAGGTGGCTGGGCACGAGAGATGCCTCCAAGTTCTCATCTCTGGCCACTGGCATGTGCCTTTGGATGTGATGTGGAATTTGAACCTGTGTCGGGGCAACTGAGCCCTGCTTCTGCACTGAGAAAGTTCAACCTGTATTCAGAATGGGTGTGAGGCCCTCACCACACTGGGTTAGCTGCGCTCGAAGATACGGGAGGCCTTGGGAAGACTGAATAACACAGTAGTGTGGGAGACTGGAGGAAATGAGGTCTGTGGGTCCCTTCTAGCTTCCAAGACCCCTGGGGGGCCACTGCAATTTGTGACAGATTTACAGGGTAAAATATCCTTGGTGGCTGGGTATACACAGGTTTCTGGATCCTGACCAGGCAGAGGGCAGCGCAGTGTGGACTGTGCAGGTCTGGCTCAGCACCTGCCATACACATCAGGTCAGACTCACTGCTGCAGATAAGCATCTCAGGCTCAGATCTGCGCTCACCCCAGGACCTAAGGGATCACTAAGCTGCAGGCAGAGCTGCCACAGAGCTGTGTGGCTACGGCTTCCTCCAACTTCTGCCCTGTCTGCCCTTTGCCTTGGCGACCTAATCCTGCTTTGCAGGGGGCCTGAAGCCAGGCCTGTCTGCCTGCCTGATGCCCTGCAGACCTATGGTCAGTCCCTTCCACAGGGCAACCTGGGATCCACCACCTGGTCTGACCCTGAGCACACTCCTGTCGGGAGTGTCACACTCAGCACCTTCCTTCACGGAGGCTCACGGTGAGGCTGCTGCCTTGGGGACATGCACCCCCAGCAGGCTGGCCCCTCTGCTCACCTGCAGCGTTGTTGAGCCTCGAAACTCAGTCTTCCCAAGCACGCACATTTTTCCAACTACACTACCTGCATTTTACCTGTCCAAAAACTCAACCCGAAGTTCTGAACTGAGACAAGAACCTTGGCAAGGCTCTAGGAGGGAGACAACAACACTCTTGGGGTGTGCTTTTACTCCCATGGGTGTGGCCTTTCACGTACCTGAGTGGTCTGAGGACCCTGGTTAACCCAACTCACCGGGAAAGCACTGCCTCGCTCACTCATGGACACAGCAGACCAGCCTGCACCTGCTGCACCGTGCGGGGCCTTCGCGCACGTCCCACAAGAGCAAGCTGTGACAGAGGAAGGAAGGTGCACATGTGCTCATGTTGCTCTGGGTGTGGGCACGTCCGCGTTGCCTCCACAGTGCTGTTCCAGGCCGCACTCACACTCCAGGAGGCCCTGCTCTCAGCCCCAGTGGCCAGGCATTCTTTTCACACCCCCTCCGCTCAACTTTCCTCCTGGGCTTCCAGACCCAGCACGGCGTCAGCCTCCCAAGGTCCCCTTGACTCTGCCCTCACGGTGCACCTCTGCTCCCCTCCTACAGCACCAGCCAGTGTCCTGCTCACCCCAGTTGTCACCTCCAGGAACACAAGTGACAGTACTTATACTAACTTACACACGCCTGTTTCGTTGTATTTTATACACAGATGCGAGCTCTGATGGGCAGGGCCACCTTTTATACATCTCAAGCATCTCAGTTCCAAAGCACAAGGTGATGGCCCATGCTGTTGGCAGACCGAACAGACTGCAGAGTTCTCAGCCAGGAGCCAGGACCCCAGCATCTGAGTCTCTTCCCTGCCACTGCCGACTCTGCAGCTCTGCCTAAGTCTCCTACATACCACAGACCTCACGTGAAACAGAGATGAGGCTTTGTCCCACCAAACTCTCTGCATGGCTTCAACAATAGGATGGATGAACAAAGGCTTTGCGAGATGCAGAATGAAAAGAATTAATGTCGTTCTATTTTCTCATCAGACAGAGGAGCTTACATGCAAAGATGGAATACTTTCAGTGGAAAACAAATGACAACAGAATTTAGGTATTTCAAATACAACTTCAGACTTCAAAGGAATTCAAGTATGGCTTAGAAAATATTCTGAAGATCTCCTTTTCATTTAATAATTTGCTAGTCCACGTGGCTTTGGCTCAGTTTGGACTGCTCTTCTAAATTCACTTTTTAAATCTTTATTTTGATTTATATAAATTAAATACAATGACTTGGACTTCCAAACCCGTAACCTGGTGCTCTGTGGTTACCCAAGAATGTTCTATCTCCTTGGTAGAAACTGACTTCTCCGAGGCAGGGTCTGCCACACCCTTACCATCATGGGTGTCAGCTGGCAAGGGTTGGGCAGAAGGTGACAGACTCGTGAGAACCAGCCCTCTGAGTGGCTCCTGAGTATCCTTTGGCCATAGGGACCACGAGTCAGTAGAATGAGACCCCCGTGCCACCTCCCCCTCCCTCAGGGCTCACACTGACCTCGGGGACGTCGGCCACTGGCCACTGCAGGAAGGGCGCTGTGCCTGGGGACGGGGGCAGCGACAGAGACCCATCTGCTCCTTTTCCTGATCGAAGGCCTCTGCTGAGGGCTGCCCCACGGAGGTGTTGCTGTCTGATCGGGCTTGCTGTGCCATGGTCGGGGAGCTTTGGCTGAGGCGCCGGGGGTGGCCACTGCCACGGCACTGTGGCTGTTGTCTGGCGAGAATGTCCTGGGCACTGGGTAGGCCGAGAGTGGGGTGGCTGGAACACCCACACTGTGCAGCAGCAGGCCCCCAAGCTCCCGGCACAGGGCGTTGCTGGGCCTCCTGAAGGTGCACACGTCCTCATATCCTGCCTCGGTGCTGATGGAGCTGTTCCCAGGGTGGCCATGGGGGCCCCAGCTCCAGGTACTGCCTCTGAATTCTGACTTGTGCCCGTTCGGCTTGGGAAGGCCACAGATGTCACGGGCTTGACCATGGGCCCTGCAGACGCAGTGTCCTCTGCACCAGGCAGGTGTTTGAACGGCTATGTTTCTCCTCATGAGGGAGGAGGCCCTGGTGCCCTGAGAGAAGCTGGCACTCCTGCGGAGAGAAAGAAGGGAAGGCGAGGGGTGAGAGGAGGCCAGGACTGCCCAGGAGGCTGGCTGGGAAGCTGGAAGCCCCATGCTGCGGGTGGTGTGGAGGAAGCATGGGCTGAGGAGTCAGGCAGGCCTGAGGTTCTCCTGGGATCTGCCATTTGCTGGCTGAGAGGTAAGGCAGGCACCTTCTCTGTCCAAACTTCGAACTGTGCGTCTGCAGAGGGGCGATTCAAAACACACCTTGAAGGCTGTTTAAAGATTAGACTTTACTGTAGCTGGTGAACGGATGCTCCATCAACGTTGGGGAATGATGATTTCAAGACCTCGCTTTCTGCCCCCAGGCCATGCGCTTGCAGTAGAGGGGACAAGCAGAACCTTGGGGACACCCACCAGGCACTTCACTTATGTTTTCTCATTTTACTCTCATCACTTAGCCTTTGAATTCTTCATTCCCATTCTGAAGATAAAGAAACTGAATGTCAAGGTTAAACAAGTGGCAGAACCTGAATGTGAACCCGTATCTGACTGACCTGAGCCTGTGTTGTGCTTCCTGCCGTGCCACACTGCCTGTCTCTGGTCTGGGACTCAGGAGGGGCAGGTGCTATTTACAGTCTGCCACTGCCCAGTGCAGGCACCTGCTGATTCACCTTACTGGCTCAGGACTCCACTCTCAGGTACCAGCTCACAGAGGCTGAGCTCGGGCACGTTCACAACGAACCAACAGTGCTGCTTTAGGAAAAGAGGTATCTGAGGCAGGCTTAGATTGAGTGCTGGAGCCCTGCTGTGAGACAGCAATGACTCAGAAAAGCAGGGCAGCAGGCAAGTGTGGGGAGCAGAGTGCAGGACAGAAGTGAGGACACCTGGGCTCTAGTCCTGCTGCTGCTGTGTATTATCCGTGGGCCTCAGGTGCTTCATCCATAAGATGGAGATGCCCTATCTACACTGGCTATCTCTCGGTGTGTCTGACTGGTTCAAGCAAGATTATGTAAAAATATATTCTCATAGATATCATGCAGCGATAACAATGACACAGCCATTTCTGTATTTGCCTTAATTTTCATAACCTGATCTAGACATTCCTAAATGAACTAAGCAGTGTGATTTGTGATCTGCCGGCTATGGCAGCAACAGGGAAGCAGCTCTGGCAAGGCCTCCAGCTCTGTGCTCTTGCTACCCTAACAGCAGGAACCAGAGGTGGTGAGAACATGCGCACGCTCTGCAGCTAAGAGAGATGAGGACTCACAGAAACAAAGACCACTGCTCCAGAGCCAGGCGTCCTTGCGGCAGAGCTTCAGTGGGGGTGGAAGTGTTTCCTTCGTGTCTGTGCTGTCCAGCATGGTGGCAGCTGGCTGCATGTGGTACTGAGCACTTGAAACGTGGCCAGCGACACTGGGAACCAAAGCTTAAGTTTTATGTAATTTAAATCAATGTAAATTTAAATAGCCCTGCGTGGACAGCTGCTGTCACACGGAATAGCACAGCCTGGAGCAAAAGTGAGATATGCATCTGCTCGATGTTACCATTTTAAAAGCGTTTGTTTTCTGCAATTCAGAAACTCTAGCCCCTAATGCCATTTTCCTCCAAATAATTTTTTTTTTCTGAAGAAAAGGAAGGGATGAAGGGAGGAAAAAAGAAGGATGGAAGGAAGGAAGGCCCAATCAAAAATTTTTATGGCATTATTTTTTATAATGGGAAGCTTCTCTGGAACCCAATTACATCTTTGTAACAACACAGACGATACCAATGAAACATGAAGGTTACACAGACAAATAATTAAGTTTCGTTACATGTGTGTTTACCTGGGAAAATATAGTACTTTACTCTCTTGTCTTTAAAATAAAACAACCAGGACTGAAGAGCCACAGCTCTGTGAGGGCCACTCACCCACCTGCTGGCTGTGGCGATCTCCTGCCCTGCGGTTCCCGCTCTCCTGCTCACGCACTGATGCAGGAGGAGGTAATCCTGGGGCGCGCTGGTGGGCCTGCTGGGCTGCGCAGGGCCTGAGCCTGGGGGCTGAGGTGTGGACAGAGCCAGCTGGCTGGACGGCACCAGGGCTGAGGACTGCCGTTCTTGGAGCAGGTGCTGACTGGAGGGGCAGGGCCCAGCTGGAACCGAGCAGGGGCCGTGGCTGGCTGAGGAAACATTCCTTGGGGAGTCTGTGAATGACACAGGAAGGAAAAATGTCCTTTTCCTACAGTGGGTTGTCAGAGGAAGAAAAACAACATGCCAGCAGTGGCCTTCTCTGCCTCTCCCATGCCTGCCCCCTCTGTCCTCCCAGAGCAGGGCTGGGGCCTCAGTCCAGTTTGAGGAGGAGATGCTCCAGCTCGGCACAGCTCCTGGAGCAGCCCGGAGCCCCTTCCTACCACCCTGAGTGGCGCTTCCAGGGGGTGTGGCCGCCCATGGCCTCCTGGCCCCAAGCAAGGTTAGCCTCTGGAGTGAAGAGTTCCACACCTCCCTCCTCTTTGGTGGCTCCTGCTGCCACCACCTTCAGAGCCAAGGCTGGCTTTGTTACGTGAGGCTTGCTTACCAAAGGTGGCTTCGCTGAGGCCCTGTACTGTGCCCCATGCACGAAAGATAAAAACATAAGTGTACTTGGAGCTGTCCCTCCAGACTGGACCCAGCTCCTCCTGCCTGCCCTTCCACGCCCCCGGGGGACAGCTGCATTCCCCACTCTCCCACTCTCCGTGAGTCTTTTTCTCTAGTAACTCGTGCATCAAACTCTCCTCTGTTGTCTGAAAGAGGAAGTGAGGTATCCAGCACAGATAGCAGCCGGAAGGCTGCATGCCCAGCCCAGGGCAGTGTTCATCAGCTGACCCTAACTCTAACACAAATGTGTATGTCCCTAGGAACTGATCTGGCATGATTCCTGGCCATGGTGCTTTCTAAATGCTCCTCCTCAACTGACGTGTAACCAGGTTTGAGAATTACTGACTGAAACTGCACACCTGCCTCAGAGAAAGCTCCTCCTCAACCATCTTGGACAGTTGAGGTTGAGCCCAAACAAATGCCAAGGAGTATTTCTACCATTTAAAACTCATTCCAAGAAGCTAAACTACTCTTCTGTGAAGGAGAAAAGCATTTGCTCCTCCCACCTGTCCCCTCCCAAGGGAATATGAAGGAACACCCGATCCTACATCAACAACCACCACGAAGGACCCTAAGCAAGAAAACCCACAAGCACAGAGCCCACTGCCACTGTGCAGGTCTGAAATGGAGGCACCAGGAAAGCCAGGGATGGCCAGAGGAGGGCCCAGGTGAGACCTTCCCTGGGGGCGGCACAGGGTGTGGGAGAGTGCAGGGACGGGAGAGGCAGGGGCTGAGGAATAGCAGTGGTGTCAGCTGCCTGAAGAAATACCACAGAACACCTCCAGTTTCAACACAATCCTGCATTTTCTGGTTCCCCATTTGAGCATAACAGGCTAGGAGTCCCTCTAACATATGGCTGACCCCTCACACTCTTACCCTCTGCCTGTCACTCCTCTGTCAACCAGGAAAGCTCAGCTGGAACTGCCCTCATTGCCAAGGGTCTGAAGGCCTCGTCTCAGCCCGTTCTGAGAAGGGCCCATGTTTGTTCTCCTACCTGTGCTCTCTTCAGCCTGCTGGAAACCAGCGACCTGGCAGATGTTCTGGACCCACTTTTTCATGTCCTCCCGCGTCTCAGCCACCAGGTAAAAGGTGCGCTCACTGGTCTTGACACCAAACACAAAACTTCCCCGCAACTCCTTCTTGTTGAGGTTCAGGGTCACACCTGCATCCACCTGCTCACAGGAGTTCAAGTCGATGATCCGCAGGGGCTTCTTGGCGTGTTCATTTTTGTAGTATTCTAGAACATCCGGGTCACTGCTCATCTTGCCCCTCCGCAGGACAAACCAGCGTTTTTTCCAGGCCTAAATCTCGCCAGGAAGGAGAAAGCAGAGAGAACAATTCATTAGTTAGTACAAAGCTCTTAGCAGGTCCTCAGACATCACCAAGTTAAGGGTAGGGGCTTGGACCTTGCACATGGCCTGAGCCTCCCTTTCGGGTTTCCCCAGAGTTTCAAAAGTGGAGGATGAATTCAGAATGCACATTAGTGCGGCATCTCACTGTGGCAACAGGCCTCATCACTACATGGTAAGATGCGGCATTTCCATGCTTTAGATCAGGAGGTGCGTGATTTTTGATTGAGTCATTCACCTGTTTGGATGCTACCACAGATGTGTGATGGGGGTCACCTCCACCTGCTCCCCCTACCTCAGGATCTCTGTCACACAAAGGAATGCAACCCCCCTTGTAGACAGCCCTGAAGCACTGTTAATGCCAAGGATTTGTTCATTATCACGGGGACCTGCATTCTGAGTCCCATGACCTTGCACCTCTCACCTTTGATCTCTGTCCTCATCCAACTCTGCTTCTGTGATCCATGATTATAATCACTCCCTTGCTTCTTTCTCCCTTCCCCTCTTTTGTGCTCTCATGAAGTCGTTTTTGTTGTTTGTTGTTGTTTCTGGCTACAATGATCTATCATACAGTGGTGCAGTCAGGGCCTTTAGTGCACCCATCAGTGGAGCAATGCACACCGCACCCACCAGACAACTTCCCATTGCCCCTCCTTCGTCCATCTCCACACTCTGCTGCCATGGGGACACACTATTTAGCTCCCCTTATAAGTGAGAACATGTGGTATTTGTGTCTGATTTGTTGCAATTAAGATAATGGCCTCCAGTTCCATCCATGTTTCTGCAAAAACCGTGAATTCACTCTTTTTTATGGTTGAATAGTAATCATGGTCTACATACACCACATGTTCTTTATCTAGTCCTCCACTGATGGACACTTAGGTTGATTCCATATCTTTGCTACAGCAAATAGTGCTGTGATAAACATGAGTGTAAGTTTCTTTTTTATACATTGATTTCCTTTCCTTTCACAAGATACCCAGAAGTGGGACTGTAGGATCAAATGGTAGTTCTATTTTTAGTCCTCTGAAAAACCTCCATACTGTTTTCCATAGAGGTTTCACTAATTTACAATCCTAGCAACAGTGTATATGAGTTCCCTTTTCTCTGCGTCCTTGCCAACATCTATTTTTTGTGTTTTTAGTAATAGCCATTCTGATTGGTGTAAGATGATATCTCATTGTGGTTTTAATTTGCATTTCCCTGATGATAAGTAATGTTGAACATTTTTCATATTGTTCTTGACCATTTGTTCATTTTCTTTTGAAAAATGTCTACTCATGTCCTTAGCCCACTTTTTAATGAGGTTGTTTTTGTTGTTGGTGGTGTTCTCATTGAGTTTCTTAGACATTCTGGATACCAGTCCTCTGCTGGATGTATAGTTTTCAAATATTTTCTCCCTTCTTGCAGGCTAGCTGTTCACTTTGTTGATCATTTCTTTCGCTGTTGAGCACCAAATTGATATGCTGATCTGGCAAGATTTGAGAGAGATCTGAAGGCACTTTCTAGAATATGCAACACTAAAGACCTCATTGAAAGTAAGTTCTTCCTGACTCAGTTAAAACCCTTGGCTGTCTTCTTGCCTTGGCTTCCTACATCATACATGTAAACTCAAAATAACAGGGAAAAAAGAAAGGCAAGGCTTTCCTTGAGGAAAGAATTTACCACTCAGTTGACTGACGGAATAGGCAGTGGTTGGGCTGACAATATAACAAAGTTGCTTTCTTAAAGAAATTTCTGTTGGAATGTAATGAAAAGATGAGAAATTGTTTTCTAGCTCTAGACTGGAACTCAGGAGCCTTGGCTTCTAAATCTAACATTCAAACTCACTCATTTTGAGATCTTGAGTACAAAGAAACTGTTTTTTTTTTTCTTTTTTTTGAGACACAATGTCACTGTGTTGCCAGGCTAGGGTGCCATGGCGTTAGCCTAGCTCACAGCAACCTCCAACTCCTGGGCTCAAGCAATCCTCCTGCCTCAGCCTGCCGAGTAGCTGGGACTACAGGCATGTACCACCATGCCCAGCTAATGTTTATATATATATATATTATATTTTTTTTACTTGTCAAGCTAATTTCTTTGTATTTTTTTTTTAGTAGGTGTAACGCTGGTGGCCTGCCTCCCTCCCCCTTACCTCCCCCTGCCCTTGCAGTCTAGCTGAAACTGCAGCTCTTGTTGAAGCTGTCCTAACCGCATCCTGTCAGCCAAGACAAAGCAGGAAGACGTCTGGGTGCAAAGCATCCTGCCCTGACCCACCTCGCAGCCCTCAGAGACTGCCAAAAATAACGCCCAACTCTCCTATAAAAGCCAGCTCACAGTCCCGGGTGGTGTGATTTCTCGGGCCCCCCTCTCTTGGGACACACGAACCTCACCTGGGAGCACTCAATAAAGCCACAATGTTTGGCCCCACTCTCTCTCTCTCTCTCTCTCTCTCTGTCTGCTTCTTTTGCCACCACAAACCTTACAGTAGAGATGGGGTCTCGCTCTTGCTGAGGCTGGTCTCGAACTCCTGACGCCTGCCTCAGCCTCCCATAGTGCTAGGATTACAGGCGTGAGCCACCACACATGGCCAGAAACTGGGTTTTGACTGCATTGACTCAAGCTGAATTTGGGGAAGACTGATATGTTAACAATACTGAGTCTCTCCAGCCACCAACATGGCACATTTATCAGTTTATTTAGGTCTTCTTTAATTTCTCTCAGAAACGTTTGGTAGTTTTCAATGCAGAGATATTACATATAGTTTTATTTTCAAATATTTTATGTTTTCATGCTATAATTAACAATATTTCATTTTATTTTCTAATTATGCAACTATATTTCTATGTACTGGCAACAAAGTTTGTATATTGACCTTTCCTCCTGTGATCTTGGTAAATTCACTTAGTTGTGATATGGAATTTTAGGGGTAGATTTCTTAGAAGTTCCTCTGTATACAATCATGTCTTCAGAGAATAAAGACAATTTTCTTTCTTCCTTTACAATCTGTATGCCTTTTTATTTCTTTTTACTACCTTGTTACACTGACTAGAACCTCCAGTCCAACATCCCATAAAAGCGGTAAACACAGACATCCCTGCTTTGCTCTTGACCTTAGGGCAAAGCATTCAGTATTTTATAAGTTAAAATTACATTAGCTGTAGGTTTTTCAGTGATATAAGTAATTTCCTAATCCTTTTTTGAAATTTTGCCAAATATTTTCTTGCATCTATTGAGACGATCAAGTGAGTTTTCTCCTTTATTCTTTTAATTGGATGAATCACACCATTCTGTTTTCAAGTGTTAATCCATCTTTGCATATTCCTTATATTATATAAACACCTGGGGCAACTATGTGGCAAAGCCGCACTTCAAACCCGGGTAGCCTGATTTCAGAGGCTCTGCTGGCTCTTCTGCCAATGCTGCTTGACATGAATGATCTGGGTGGAAGGAGATGAGAGGAAAAACGGTGAGGGTGGCCGTACACAGATGGAACGTAGGTGGACAATGGAATACAATCCCCAAATCTACAGGCAGATGTCTGAAAGCTGATTGCTCAGCTCCAGTCTTCATCCTCCCAACATTCTTATATCACCTGTAATTTACCTGAAATACTCTGCATCCACACTGTGAACCTACACAGGGGTCCTTCCTGGAGGCACACTGCTGAGGTCGGTCTTTTGCTTCGTCACTGTAGGCAGACGGCTATTTTTCTTTAAGCGGATATTGCTAGGTGCAAGGCACAGTACTAAGCCTTTTATTGGAGTTATTTTACATCTTCAGAACAACGTAACAGCTTGGGTTCACTGCTGTCCTCATTTCTCAGGTGGGGAAATGAAGGCACGGAGGCATGGACACAGTCAGTGGTGCCAGACCCAGTGGGAGTATCTTGAATCTGACAATATCGTTATTTTGCCTTCATGTTTTAAAACACTTCCACTGGAGAGAGAATCCTCCCTATCAGCACAACCCCCAACAGAGTCCCCAGCCCCTCCGCCGCCACTCCCGCCCACACTCACAAAGTGCCTCAGCTTCTTCTCAGGCGGCGACTTCCTCAGCCAGCCAGTGCACACGGTGTGGCCGTCTGTGCTCATGCTGTCGCAGGCCCGGCCGCCTTGTGGCGTCGGGGAGCGCACGAGTCGCGGGGCAAGGAGGGTGCGAGGGAGGGCAGGGGCCAAGCAGGCAGGGGCCGGCAAGGAAGGGCGAGTGCAAGGACGGGAGGCGGCGAGAACTGGCGAGAGCGAGGATGGACACTGATAAGGATGTGCCAGGGCGCCAGCGGGTGACTGCAAGAACAGGGACGTGGGAGTTCGAGAGTGGGCGAGGAGGGACGCGGGGCGTGAGGATGGGTGCGGGGCGCAGACCCGGATGGGGCGAGGGCGGGAGGCCACAAGGGCGCAGACTCGGGCCAGGACGGGAGGTGACAAGGGCGCGGATGGGGGCCGGGACGGGTGCCGACGAGGGCGCAGACGGGGGCCGGGACGGGCGCCGACGAGGGCGCAGACTCCGGGCAGGACGGGTGCTGACGAGGGCGCAGACGGGGGCCGGGACGGGTGCCGACGAGGGCGCGGACGCGGGGCAGGACGGGTGCTGACGAGGGCGACGCGGGCGCAGATTGGAGCCGGGCCCAGAGGCGACTAGAGCTTGGATGGGGCTGGGACGGGTGCGGAGGAGGGTGCAGGCAAGGACAGAAGCCGGGTGGCTGGGGGAGGTGCAGATGGGTGCTGGCGAGGGCACGGACGAAGATGTGACCTGGCAAGGGTGAGGGTGGTGACGGGCATCATGGTCGGGTTGGGGGTAGACCGGGCATGGATGAGCCCTACGCCTCTGGCCCCTGGTAGGAGCCTTCACAGAAGCAAACACAGCATTCCCGACCACCACCCTCAACCCTTTTACCTGTAGCCTCAAATAGTAGGCAGGGACTGGGGAGTGGGGGGAAGTTTAGTGTTGGGATTAACGGTTTGGGTTTAGGGGTTGGGGATTAGGAGTTAGTGATAGAGCTTCTGGTTAGGGATTAGATTTAAAGTAAGGTTAGGGTAGGTCTTCAGGGTTCAGGCTAGAGCATTGGAATTCAGGGTTTGGGTTAAGGTAAGGATTTGAGTTAGGGTAAGGTGTAGGCATAGGGGTAGAGTTAGGGGTTAGTATTAGGGTTAGGGGTTAGGGTAAGGGATTTAGGGTTAGGGTTAGAGTTGGTGTTGGGGTTTGGCAAGGTTAGCATTGGAGTTAGAGTTTATGGATTATATATGGAAATAAAATAGGATTTACAAATCAAAAATATATTAATACTGATTTTTACATGATATAGTTACTTTTATTGGTGTTTGTTATTTCTTTCTATGGATTCGAGTTACTTTCTAGTGTCCTCATTTCTCCCTGTAAGACTCTCTTTAGTATCTCTTGTATGGCAGGTATACTAGCAGTAAATTCTCTCAGGTTTTGTTTATTTGTGAATGTCTTGATTACTCTCTCATTTTTAGAGTTTTGCCAGATAATGACTTCTATTCCACTGGCAGGGAATGAGATTGAGCATTTTGTCAGCTGCTGTATCCATCCTGATTGTGCTTTGGGTAACTGAGGAAATGACTAACAGGTAGACTGGTGGATCATTTGGATCTAGTATTCATCAGAACTGGGTCAGAACTTCATTTGTCTCCTGACCTTCATAAGTGCTTATTCTCATCTGGGGGCTTTGGGACCCCTGAAATCATGCCAGCTCAGACCTATATCCAAAACCCCTGGAAATAAGTGTTCTTTCCCATTGCTCAGTTATCCAAGGAAATGATCATAGGTTTCCTTGGGGAAAGGACTGAGAAAATCACTACTCAGGTGATTTTTTCAGATTAATTTAAATCACTAACTGTAGGTACTGTGGAATTGCTAGATCCATCTTCAGTTGGATTTATTCCCTTTGTAACTGATGTGTCCTCAGACCGTAAACTGGCTCAGTTCTGAAAATTAAGAGGGATCACAACTTTCTACTAGCCCTCTGCTCATTCTCCCCTTCTCTCTCTCAGTATGTATATTATTTATACACATATTTACATGCACGTGCAATTCCTTTGTTGGCTGCCTGTTTATCTTGCCCTTACGAATGCTATGGGTTTATTGGTCACCAACAGGGATCCCGTGGGTAAATTGGGTAAAGGTTGGTTGTCACTGTGGCTGTGCCATCAAAGACAGTGATTATATAAGCCTTGTTTCTTGTCGTTAATTTCTATCCCTCCCAGCTCCTGCTTTTCTGTAATCCTATCAGCCTATGGACACCAGGAGACCCACTCTGTGACAGTGTCTTCTGATATCAGCCTCTACCTAGAGATGACAGCCATTGCCGAGTTTCTGAACAATGCCAGTCACTTTCCCACCCAGACATTTCATCTAATTGAAAACAGTATTCTGTTCTCCCCAGAGCAATGCCATCAGTTGATGTATTTTCTGGGCACATATGGTGGATCCATCTAGGGTGCTTTCTTGTCTGAATCTTTTGATCACTTCCTTAAAACAGTTCTAACATCTCCGCCTTATTTCATGTGAAACATCTTTCCCCCCCTTAAAGCTTAACCCTTCCCAGCAGTGTATTAGAACCATCTGTCTCTTGCAACGCTTGCCAAGGCATTAAATCTCGAGCCATGGGAGAGTGCCCTGTATCAGTGCTCACTCAGCTGTACACTCCACCTTAGTCTGCCCCAGTGCCCTGAAGATCCACCCCTAGGTGCACTGTCCTGATTCCCGATGATACATTTTGGTGAGATGTTGTAGCTTCTTTATAAATAATTCTGTTAGTCTTTTCACATTACTGGCATTACCCCAGTTGGGTTATCACATGACTTGGCAGTGTGTTGGTCTAGAGTTCAGGAGCAGAAGTGGGGTATAAATTGTAAAGGGCAAGTGTTGTGCTGGCAAGGTATCTATCGGCCTCAGTTGAATTTCTGTGTGGACATCAGTAAAGGGATGATATTCTCTAGTGGGATAAATGAACGATATTGCTTAGAGGCCTTAGGGGATCTGAATCTTTAACGGTATCATGTTCATCCACACACAAGCCCCCATCACAAGTTCCAGGGTCCCAGTTCTCCCCCATCAGGACCTTCACTTAGGCATAGGGAATTTTCTCAGACTGCACACACAGCCTTCCCTGAAGTTATACTCTCTCACAGTTGTGTTCTGGGCCTGGTCTTTGGTCATCTGCCCTCTGGTCACAAGAAATGAAGTTTTCTGTGTTTTTTTTTTTTTTTCTAGATGCAATCATGAAGGCTTTCTGATTTTCACATGTCTTAAATTTGTGATTGGCTAATTTGAGCCTGTCACTTTCTCTCTTCAGTTTCTCCAGTTTGCACTGCGGTCCTTATTATTTATTACTATTTCCCCTATATCTTGTAATTGCCAAAAATAACAAACAACCCAGTACAAACCCTTCCATCCCTATGTCACCCCAATTCTCCATGGCTGAAAGCTTGAGTTACAAAGCTATGACCTAACAGGAGCGTTTAACACTCCATTCACCACCACTGATGGGGTCCATTTTGCCGCCTGGTCAATGAGTGATCTGGCTCTTGAATTTCCTTCTTAAATCTGTTTTCCTAGAGCCATTTCTAGTACCTACTCTCTTCCATTAGATTCCCTGTGATGTAGTTTTGTGTGCAAATGTCTCATCAAAGTGTGCAAATTAATAATGAAGTGAGAAAAATAGGACAGGAAAGTGCAGAATCCGAATAAGAGTGAAATTTCAGGTAAGGTCCTATGGTGGATAGCTTCAGCTGATCACACAGAGAAACTCTGGATGTAGTGACATGTCAGACATCTGCCTGAGACAGGACCTAGGGATCCATACTCTGTACCCCTTAGTCATTGGCTAAGGGCAACCTGAGTGGATATGAGCTCCTGGGTACTTTCAGTTCTGGCAACGTGGCCCCAGGTAGCCCAAGGGTGGTGCTTCAAGAAGAGATATAACTGCACATAGTTGGAGAACAGAACCCCAAAAAACTCCAAAGCTGGGATTGGGGCACACAGAAAAAGAAAAATATACCAGACTCCCAACAGGGACTGCTATATGAAGTTAACTGCTTTGTCGTCCTTGAAATGAAAGGACAGGCTCAGGTCAGCTGCCGTGAACTCAAGGCAAGCTTTAAAAGCTTTTTAAAAAGAAGTAAATAAAAAGATGAACTTTTGATTTTAGGGCAGTTTTCTATTTACATTATTGCAAAGATGGTACAGAGTTCCCATATACCCTACGTCTAGTTTTCTCAGCTGTTAACACCTTATTATATCAGAACAGGACTGTCTTTTAGTCTGCTTGTCTAGGTATAACAAAGTACCACAGACTGGGCCATTTATAAATAGAAATTTTCTCAGTTATGGAGGCTGTGAGAAAATCTAAGATTGGAAGTCCAAGATCAAGGGTCTTGCAAGGGGCCTCATCTCCTTCCAAGACGGTGCTCTGTTGCTGCATCCTCTGGAGGTGAGGAAAGCTGTGAGGGGCAGAGGGGGAAAGGCAAGAGAACCCAACACTGCACAAGTCTTCTTTCATAAGGTCTTTGATACCAGGTATGAGGGAGGACCAGTCATGGCCTCTTAAATCACCCGTCAATCACCTCTTAAAGATTGCAACTCTTAATTCTATCACCTTGGCCATTAAGTTTCAACACCCAAATTTTGGAGGGGACACATTCAAAACATAGCGGGTGGATTTATTACAATTAATGGACTGATTGATAAATTATTAACTAAAGTTCATCCTTTATTCATATTTGCTCTTTTTCTTTAATGCCCTTTTCCTTCTCTAGGACCCCATCCAGTGTTTCACATTACATTTATTAGTTGGATCTTCCGAGGCTCCTCTCAACTGGAGCAGTTTCTCAGAATTTCCTTGACAGTTTTGAGATTTGTTGGTCAGGTATTTTGTAGATCGTCCACCAATTAGTATTTCTCTGATATTTTACTCATGACTAGACTAGGGTTATAGATTTGGGGGAGGAAGACTTCAGAAGTGAAGTTCCATTCTCATCATATTGTAACAAGGGTGTGTAATATCAATATAACTTATGGCAAATGCTTTTAACCTTGATGACCTAGCCTGAGATAGTACTTGTCAGGTCTCTGCACTATAAAGTTATTCTTTATTCCTTTCTATACTGTACTGTTTGGTGGAAAGTCACCATGTACAACCCACACTCCAGCAGTGAGGAGTTATAGTCTACCTCCGTAAGGATATGGAGTTGCTACATAAATTTAGAATTTTTCTGAGTGAGAAATTTGTCTATTCTCCCTCATTTTTAACTCAATTTATCTATATCAGTATGGACTTAGATATTTTGTATTTTGTATTATAATCCAATACATTTTTTAAATCAAATTGCTCTAGCTTTGGACATTAGGAGATCTTTAGGTTGGCTCACGTGTCCATTTGAAATTGTCTTATTGTTGGTTTTTAAAATATTTGGGGTTATTATATATTTAACATCGTACAACATGTTTTTAATTTTTTAACATTTTAGTAAACAAGTAAAAATTATATATTTATGGTATACAATGTTTTGAAATATGTAACATTGTAGAATGGCTAAATCGAGCTAATTAACATATGTATTACCTAACATACTTATTTTTTGTGGTGAGAATGCTTAGTCTACTCTTAGCAATTTTCTTTTTTTATTGATATGTAATAGTATGTCTTTGTGGGGTACATGTGACATTTTGATACATGTATACAATGTATAATGATCAATTCAGGGTAATTGGGATATCTATCACATCAAACATTTATTATTTCTTTGTGTTGGGAATATCCCAATTCTTCCCTTCTAGCTATTTTTAAATATACAATAATTATTAACTATAGTTACCCTACTATACTATCAAATAATGGAACTTACTCATGCTAACTGTATTTTTACACCCATAAACCAGCTTCTCTTCATCCCCCTGTTCCCTACCCTGTGATAACCACCATTCTATCTGCATGAGATCCTTTTTTTAGCTCCCACATAGTGTGAACATGCAATATTTGTCATTTTGTGCTTGGCTTATTGCTCTTGACATAATGACCTCCAGTTCCAACCATGTTTCTGTAAATGACAGGATTTCATTTTTTTTTTGATTGCTGAATAACATTCCATTTTGTATATATACCACATATTCTTTATCCATTCATCCCTGAAGGACATTTAGGTTAATTCTATATCTTGGCTATTGTGAATAGTGGTGTAATAAACAAATAATTTAAGAGATAGGCAATATTTAAAAGTGTAAATCATGACATCAAAAATTTGAAATGTGAGAGGAGAAGGTGGTTAATGCGTACAGGGCAATGGGAGTGCAGGTATCTCTTTGATATACTGATTTTCTTTCTTTTGGATATATGTTCTTGTCTCTTTTTACAGTTTTTGACTTAAAGTCTATTTTGTCTAAGTATAGCTTCTCCTCCTCTTTTTGGTTTCCATTTACATGAACTATCTTTTTCCATCTCTTCACTTTTAGTATGTGTATGTCCTTATAGGTGAAGTGAGTTTCTTGTAGACAGCATACAGTTAGCTCTTTATAAAAATCTATTCAGCCACTCTATGGCTTTTAATTGTACAGTTTACTCTATTTATAGTCAATGTTATTATTGATAAGAACTTACTACTGCCATTACTTTTTTTTATAGTTTTCTAACTCTTCTCTTCCTTGGCTCCTTACTGTCTTCTTTTGTGGTTAAGTGATTTTATATGACATGTTTTAATTTATTAATTTTTACTTTTGGCCTAGTATAGGTTTTTGCTTTGTGGTTATTATGGGGCTTACAAGAAACATCCCATAGTTACAAGTTATTTTACATTGATACCAACTTTAATCAGAAAGAAAGCATTAAAATTGCCCTGTACGCATTAACCACCTTCTCCTCTCACATTTCAAATTTTTGATGTCATGATTTACACTTTTAAATATTGCCTATCTCTTAAATTATTTGAGTTATTTTTAACAGCTTTGTCTTTTAATCTTTATACTGAAGATATAACTGTTTTACATACCATGAGGAGAGTGTTAGTATGACAATCATATTAGTATCTTTTTTTTTCCGTTTGAATAAATCCCTTTGGCATTTCTTGTAGGATAGGTCTGGTTGTGATAAATGCCTTTAGCTTTTGTTTTTCTGGGAAACTCTTCTCTCACCTTCATTTCTGAATGATAGCTCTGGGTGCGGTATTCTTGATTGGTGGGGTTTTTTCCTTCAGCACTCTGAATATATCATCTACTCCCTCCTGACCTGTAAGGTTTCTCCTAAGAAGTCTTCTGCCTGATATATTAGGTCTCTGTTATATGTTATTTGCTTCTTTTATCTTGCTGCTTTCAGAATCCTTTCTTTGTCTTTGACCTTAGTGGTTTTGATTATAATATGTCTTGGGATATTCTTATTTGGATTGAATCTGATTGGAGACCTTTGACCTTCCTGTCCCTGAATATTTTTATGCTTCTCCAGGTTTGGAAAGTTTTCTGTTATTTCTTTGTATAACCTTTCTATCCCTTTGTCTTTCCCAATTTCCCTTTTACCACTTTAACTCTAATATCCCAAATATTTGCTCTTTGCTGTTGTCCCACAGATTACATAAGCTTTATTCTGTTTTTTCTCTCTGAAAAATTTTCAAGTAGTCTGCTCACTGATTCTTCTCTTTAATCAATGTTGCTGGAGGCTCTCTTTTGCATTTTTTATTTTATTTTATTTTATTTTTGAGACAGAATCTCACTCTGTTGCCTAGGTTAGAGTGAGTACCGTGGCGTCAGCCTAGCTCACAGCAACCTCAATCTCCTGGGCTCAAGCGATCCTACTGCCTCAGCCTCCCGAGTAGCTGGGACTACAGGCATGAGCCACCATGCCCAGCTAATTTTTTCTGTATGTATTTTTAGTTGGTCAATTAATTTCTTTCTATTTTTAGTAAAGATGGGGTCTCACTCAGGCTGGTTTCCAACTCCTGACCTTGAGCAATGCGCCCGCCTCAGCCTCCCAGGGTGCTAGGATTACAGGCGTGAGCCACCACGCCCGGCCCATTTTTTGTTTTGTTCATTGTATTTTTAATCTGCAGGATTTTTTTGATTTTTGATTTTTTTTTTTTTTTTTTTGAGACAGAGTCTCACTCTGTTGCCCAGGCTAGAGTGAGTGCCGTGGCATCAGCCTAGCTCACAGCAACCTCAAACTCCTGGGCTCAAGCAATCCTTCTGCCTCAGCCTCCCGAGTAGCTGGG
>CAUYPO010130834.1:0-75575 GCA_963574435.1 Cheirogaleus major | reverse complement strand
CCGGGAAAAGGGCAAACCTCTAACCCTTCTTAGGGAGAGGCAAAGTTATACAATGTATCCAAAATGTAAAAAAAAAAATCTTTTGTCGGATGGAGGGCAGGCGGGAGGGGGGAGGAAGTGTAGAGTTACATAATGTGTGCCGTGCGCACCACCTGGGGATTGGACACGCTTGAAGCTCTGGCATGTTGGGGGGGAGAGGTGGTAGGGCAATGTATGTAATCCTAACAACATTTGTACCCCCATTATATGATGAAATAAAAGGAAAAAAAAATGATGTGATTGGCAAATAAAAAGTACCCAGCATAATGCTTAGCGCACTGTTGATCAACATACTTAATGAAGGTCTATTTCCTTCTCCCACCACATCTTTTTTCAAATCTTCCTAAAACTTGAATCACATAGCACTACAATAGAACTATTCATCTATTTAGGCTTTTTCAAGAATATTTCCATATAAACCACTGAGAAGATGCACAGAAATGACCTCACACTGCCAATTAAGAACTTTTACAAATTCTAACTTAAACTTTTGTTGTTTGTATAGACAAAAACTATACCTTGCCTACTACTTTTCATTAACATGAAAACTTTCTAGCAATAGTAATAAAAATGGCTTCATACTTTTAAAATTTCCTAATCCTCAGAAGGCTTTTCCACAAAGGAAGTATAGTAATTCACTGTTTATTATAAAATCAAGTTTTTCATTTTTTCCATATACCATATTTAGAACCATGTTTTTACTTTAAGTTTATATATAACCTTGTAAATATTTAATCTTACAAATACCTAACTTTGCAAATACATCTGTTTCCAAGTAGTTTCAGATAACACTTATCTTACTAAGATTTTATTCAATTACATAGAAAATTCTGCATCGACTCCACCTATTTTTATCAGTTTCACTTAAAATATATTTGTTTACTTCTGTAATTTCCTATAAACTAAGAATTTTGAGCTCAAAAGGGACATCAGCATCATTTAGTCCAAAGCCTTCATTTTACAAAACAGAAAAATTTGAGTAATTTACAGTTACCCTCTCTAGGTTATGCCCTAAGAATGGATAAAATATGTAGCCAACCCAGTGTTATGATTTTAACTTCAGGCTCATACCAACTGCTGACAGATCTCTCTCCTGCCATTGTATCACAATCCCTAGAATTCCCACCCTCGGTTATTATATCCTACTGATGCATTAAAATTCCCCATCAAAACTTGAACTCTAATCAGCCATTGATGATGATTCATTGATTTATAGAAAATATCAATGAATATATATATAGCATGTTGCTATATATAGCAACCTATTGGAAAAGAACATTCAATAAGGATTTTGAAGAATGAGGAAGGAACTAGGAAAAGGTTGATTTAATTCAGCCAACATTTGTAGAATTTATACTGCCTGCCAAGCACTGTACTACCTAGTGAAGGTGCCAAAAGGGGGCATGGTCTTGTCCTCAAGGCCCATCCGGCCAGAAAGCACTCCAGTAAAAAACTAAGCACAGCACGAGATTAGAGCTACTATAAAGGCATGTACAGATTGATGAGGGTGGAAGAGATTTATCCTGTCTTTAAAAGCAAAAGAAGACCAGAGAAGGTGGTAATGGAGCTTGTCTCAGAGGATATGTAGCATTTATGGAGCAGGAAATATGGGCTCTGAAGCCAGAGTGAGTGGATTTGAAACCCAGCACTGCTTATTGATCTTAAACAAGTATGTAGCCTCTGTGTGCCTCAATTTCATCACTTGTATAATTAGGACAATAGAATCTATCTTGTATAGCTGTTATAACTAATTAATAAATGTTAAGCACTTAGAAAAATTTGTAAACATTGTAAGGGCTCAAAAATTTTAGCTATTATTGGGGTTTCACAACATGTAAAAATAGGGTTAAGGGTCAGAGAGTGGGCCACACCACCAGGGCAGCACTAGGTAGAAATGGGCCCTTTAATTGCACCAGATTGAGAAAGATAACGATGCTATATTGGCAGACAGTAGTGGAGTCTGGGCACACCCAGCTGGATAAGGAATGGAAAGCATATGATGGTGCCACAACCATATCAAGGTCCCACAAGGCAAATCTTAGGTATTTAATATAAGGATTTGTCCTTAATATTAATAGAATGAGCCTTCAGATCAAATATAAATGATTGAGAAAAAGATCTTTTTGGAGAAGTGGGTTAAGGCTTCTAAGCAAAAAGACCTTGAAACCTTGATATGGGGGAAGGGTCACCAAGGAAGGGGAAAAGGACACAGGATGGGGATATTGGAAATCCACGTCACCTACTTCACAACCGAGCCACAATTTAAATGGGCACTTGGAAGCAAAGTGAGGAGAAAGTGATGTGTGCAGCATGGCTACCCCTGGGCAACTGTATAAGGTGGACATAGTAGGGCCTTGACACTGATGCCAAGAGACACCAAAGTGGAAGTGGGACCTGAAGTGGGGAAGGGAAGCCATGCTCTTCCACACCAAGAGAGGTGTTTCCGTGAAAAATGGGAAACTCAATTATTAGCCAGTGAGCGGCATGCCTGGATTTGGGCTTTTGTTGAGATGTGTTGGTATCTCATAGAAATATCTAACAAGTCCCTTTTCAAAACCCCACATGAGAAGACAAGCTTGATTTGGAAGGTTGGGCTGTGGTTCAAGGGCTATTGAAAGTTCAACATTTTATTTTATCAGCCTATAAAGCTCAAGACTGAATAGTTTCTCAGTGAGTCCAACATAACCAGTTTTTCCTTCAGTGCAGAGAGGCAGGGCCACTGCATGTGGTGGTGGAGGCTGCCCTGCCTGCCTAGGGGCTCCAGCTAGGGGTAAGTGGGGACAGATGCAGCCTGCTCTGTTCCCCAAGATGTGGGAGAGGAGCTTCTTGGTAACTAGCATTGCAGTTCTAAGTGCATTAATAGAGACTGAACAAATGGCATTCTGAGATTTCTTTTGTAAAAAATGATTATAAGAATTATAAGTAATTGTATTACTGGGTTAGTTCAGTCTTTTCTTTTATCTCACACTGTCTTTCTTTGTCTTAGGTTTTTCACTTTTGTTTAGCTGAATAATATCACTAAGTAACACACAAAAAAGATACAACAGTGCCTTTTTTTTTAAGTGCTACATTTTTCTACTTAATTCTAGAATGTCTTATCTGGCTAATGTTGAAATGGGCCCTTGTATTTCTTGCTGGCTGATACCAATCTTTAGTTACAGATTAGCTCATCTCTAGATGTATTATATTCTGAAAGCCATGCCTTCGATCACCTTGAAGTAAGATAAACTCTTGACTGTCATGAGTATTATTCCAGCCGCTCACATGCTATCAATTTTCTCCATTTGGACCTATGCAGAAACCACTGCCTGCAGGAGAGCAGAGAAGTACTGCTCGTGCCAGATGAGCCAGCAGCAATGATGAAAAGTGGGAACTGCCTGTACCTCATCTTCCCCAATTGCCTGCCTTTAGCCAAAACATTGAATCCCACAAAGAGAGCTAGGGGAGACATAAAACAATATTGGCAAAGAGTCCTTGACTTAAAGGACTTCATCTCCTAAAAACCACATGCCACAAATGTATTTTAAAAAGAAAAAGCCATGTACATGATGTTAGAGTAATGATGTCAAGAGCAAATGACCTAAATGGTCCTGGCTCCATTTTGTTTTCACTCACTGAGCCAAAAACAATAAGCAGAAACCAGCCATCGACATACAGCCACCTGAACAAGGTTTCAGAGCACAGAGCACTTTTCTGAGCACAGAGAGAATGCTGAGAAACTGAGAGGCTAAGTGGCTCTCCAAGGCGGAATGGAGAGCATGTGACAGGTTGAGAGCTGACCAGGTCTTTTCCAAAAGCATTTAGGAAGAGCTAGTTAAGGAATATTAACTAGTTTTTGCTCTAGGTTTAGCGGTGCACTAGGAGCTCTGAGATACATCATAAATCCAAGGGGCTCCCTGACCACAGTCAGCCAACTTTCCCTTTTCAAAATACTGTCAGCCAGCAGAGGGCTGCTGGAGAAAACCAGGCAGTGGGAACATTAATACGGCAACAAATGTACAATAACTGACTACCTGGACCCTCAACACAGCCCCAAATTCAACACGTTCCTCTGGTCCCCTTCATCCCCCATGCTCCCCAACAACTATTAATATTTCAAATCTCCATCCTCTTCATGTCTGTTCTCTCCTCACTCTCAGCAGATGACATTGATTCATGCATCATCAAGCCATTAAGTCTGGAACTTGTCCCATTCCCTGTCACAGCTCCAAACACAATTCTACTTGCACCCACTGCCTCTTCTCCCCTAACATTTACAGTACAGGGGTCCCTCCTCCCCTCTAAGGCTCACAGTATTCTGTAAAACGCTCCTGTTTTTAGGAACCTAAAGCTTTTTATTATTTCTTTTCTAGCCAGGATGATCTTTTAACTTATCAGTCTCTTCTGAATCTTTCTATCCTAATTAAAAATAAAGAATAAAAGCAAGAAAAGAAAAAGAAAATATTTTAAACTCACTTTCTAGTGACACCCTCCCCCCTCCCCCCGCTTTGCCACCAAACTTATCAGAGGAATTGGCTACATTTGCTGACAGCATTTCCTCACCTCCCACCAATTTCTCAACATATTCCCAACTGGATTCTGCCCTGCCCCTACCAAGCTATTAATATGAAACAATTTTCATAAAGATCACTAATAATTTCCGTGGCACCAAATTTGATCAATATCGTGGTCCTCATCTAAACTCAGTAGCCACATGGATGGCCAATCCCTTCTTTAAAGACGCATATCTCTTGGCTTCCTCCATAATATCACGCTCTTCCCATTTCCTTCCTTCATTTGTGGCTGCTACTTCCAAGTCTTCTTTGTTGGCTCATCCTCTTCTACGCATCCTGTAAGTTCCTCAAGGCTCAGTTGTAGGCCTCTAGACTGCTTCCATAGGCAATCTCAAACACCCACGACTTTAAATACCATATATCTTAAATGTACATCTGTCCTGGACCTTTTCTCTGAGCTCTGGACTGACACAGCAATGTGAAATCTCTGTTTGTATATATCAGAGGCACTTCATACTCAAATATCCTAAATTGAACTCATGATGTATCTCTTCAAATTTAGTTCATCTATGTTGTTTTATTTCAGTAAATGGCACCAAAATCCATTCAACCAAGCAAGCCAGAAGCTTGAGAGTGACCCTTTCCACCCACCACTTGCTCATCCCCCATAGCCAAACCGTCACAAAGCACTGTTCCTGTTACCATCTGAGCACCTCTTGAATCAATCCTTCACCTTCCATCTCCTCTCTTACCAGCATGGTCCAGTCTCCCCCCAGCTCTCACCTGGACCACTACAGTAGCCTCTTCACTGATTACCTCTTATCCTGCAGGCAATTTTCTACTCCACTGGCAAATTGATTTTTCTTAATTATTTAAATATGATCATGTCATTTCCCAGTTTAAAAGTTTGTCAACAGATTCCAGTTGCTCTAAAGATTAGGACCAAAGTTCACATCATGTATATAATGTGGCTCTGACCCCTTTTCCAGCCTTTGTCCTCCATACTTTTCCCTCATAGAAGTGACCAGCAGCCCTCTGGGCACTTTGGCTTTCTTCCAGTTCCTAGAATGCCCCGTGTTCTGTCCCTCCTCAAAACTAAGTTTACCTAGTTAGTTCCTACTTATCCTGCACATTGTAGCTCCAACATCACTCTCTCAGGGAAGTAGTCTCAGACTAGGTCAGGACCACCTTTTAGGCATCACTGCAGCCTCTTGCATCTTTCTTTCTTTCACACCACTCACCAGGGCTTGTAATTCAACATCCCCCATTAGACTGTAAACTCCATGAGAGCAGGAACAGTGCTGGTTTTCTCATCACCATTGTAGCCCCAGCCCCTAGCATAGCACTTAACACAAAGTAGATACTGAATAAATAAACAAGTCAGTAATGGTGTTTTACTGTGCAAGGCAGCCAATACAAGGGAAAGAAAGATATTAATTCTATGTCTCAGACAATAAATATTAAAAAATTCAGAGCAGGAAAAAATCAATACGAATGAAATTTCTTGTGACATATTTATGAACCTTTTAAGAACTGGACCAAAATGTGGTTGGGAAAGGATATATAACTCTATGCCATGTCCTCTGCAGCACTGTCAGATTTGTTCTGAAAAGGTAAAACTCCCAATAATAGATTCTACAAGAAAACTGAGGGAAAAAATGGAACAAGAGAAGACTAGCAGTTTATATTAAAATGCTATATTTTAGACTAAATTGTCATTAGATTTCTTTGTAAAATAGACCTAACTTCCCCTTCTACTCAAACCATCTAGAAAAAATACTTAAAAAATAATGAATCACGAAATGAAAAGCTTGCGTGATCAGATTGAAAAAGAGAACCAAATGGAGAAAACCACAGTCCGTATCGTGTACAGAAACAATCGCAGAGATACTTTTAAGCAGGTGCTGGGGAACAATTTCTTTTAAGGGCCACATGGTAAACATTCTAGGCAGAGTAGGGACTAGGGTGAGGTGGCTAGTGAGCTCATGCTCAAGGTCAAGCAAGTGCAAGGTCAGTCTTAAAAAGGAATGCCTCCTTCACATTGCACCCTAAGCGCTTCTCTGTCCTCACCCTGATTTGTGAATCAGGCAGTCTCTGCAGCAATTACTCAAGTCTGCTGTTGCAGGGCAAAGCAGCCATGGATGTGTAAATGAATGAACATGGCTGTGTTCCAATCAAACTTTCTTTACAAAAACAGCCTGCAGGGTAGGTGTTTGGTTTGCTGACTCCTGCTCCAAGCTCAGGATCCACAAATACAAGGAGCACGACTGGGCGAGAATATGAAAGACTGCAATAAAAGGGCCGCACTGGATGAGACTTTTTTGCCTCTGCAGCATGGCTTTCAGTAGGCAGCAGTGGCATGTTCAAAATGTCTTTTTTTTTCCCTCTCACATTTGAATGCGAGTGTGGCTGATTATAGAATTTTAGTTTAAAAATAATTTTCCTTCAGAACTAGCCCAGCATCCTGTATTGCTGATGCAAAGTCCATTGGCATTCTGATTCTTATTCTGCTTCTTATTCTTTGGTAAGGAACCTATCTTTTTTCTATGTGAACTTTTAGGATTTTCTTTTGATCTTCAGAGGAAAGGGAAAAATCAATAAGAAAGAACAGTAAATGGGAAACATAAAAGAAGATGTCCAGATGTCACCCAACAATATAAATGGATTAAGTTCCTGTATTAATAGATAGAAAAAAAAATCTGTGTTTTTTTTAAAAATCCAGTCACATGCTTTATGTAAGAGATATATCTAAAACAAAATGACCCAGAACAATTGAAATAAAGTATTGCGGGGAAAAAAACAGCCAAGGTAAATGCTAATAAAAAGAAAGCAAATATGGTGATATTAACTTCCCGTGGAATAACATTTATGATGAAAAATCATCAAATGGAAAAAGGGGAATATTTTATACTGATGAAAGGACAAACTATGAAAGAAGGTAGAATAGTCAAAACCTTTAACCTAATAATATAACATCTAAAGCATAAAATTGAAAATATTATTAATACAAAAACAAATTGATAATTGCACAAACATAATGGGAGACCTTAACATATATGTACCAGAAACTGATATCAAGTATACAGAATTTAAGAGAATGTGAAGAATTTGAATAATATAATTAGCAACTTGATCTAATATATATTTACTCCTCTTCAAAAAAAGAGAACATGCACATTATTTCCCAATACTCATGAAATAGCTACAAAAATTGAACATAAATCAAGTCAAAGAGAAATATCTCAAGTTCCAAGAAATTCTTGAAAGCAGAAATCATACAGTCTTGATTCTCTGATAGCAATTAAGTAAAATTAGAAATTAACTAGAAAATAAAAAACATTTAAAAATGTTTCTACATAATGTTAAAGTGTTCATAAGTTAAAAGTAAAATTATAAATTATTTTAAAATAAACAAAAATGAGAAATAATTATCTAAAACGTAAGTAATATAGCCAAAGTAGTACTTCAGGGATAGTGTATCAAATAATATAACTAAATACTAATATAACTAAAATATAACTAATATAACTAAATAAATATATATTTATGTAATAAAATATAACTAAAAACAAATTAACTCAAGAAACTAGGAAAAAACTCAAAATAAAAACCAAATAATTAATAAAACATTGAAAGGAAAATTTATTAAACAGAAAATATGACTTGTTCAGTAATATTACAAGTTATTTTCTTGAAAAGAACAATGAAATAAACAGATCTTACAGAGATTACTAAAGGCCAGTATTTCTATGAAATGAATGATCTTGCTGGAAAATACACATAATAAAACTTTTAAAGAGAGAGAAAGAACCTGTATAGATAAAAGCCACAGAAGAAATTTAAAAGGTATCGGAAAATCTGCCGCTAACAAAATGCTCTTAGGGAAAATTACAGTAGCACCATGATTTTAAATATCCCCAAAACCTTCCTAAGAAACAGAGAGCAACTAGGACAGAAGTCATCTTTCTTTTCCTTGGCTTGACTGGTTGCCTTGCACAGTAAAACATCTTTACTGACTTGTTTTTACTGAAAAAAAGCCAAAGTGCCCTCATGTGATCTGCATCCCTTGAGTGCAGGTGGAACTGAAGCTTGCTTCCAACCAGTAGAATATGGCAAAGGTGACACAATGCACATGAGTACATGTATCTAATCATGTCATGTAAGATGGCAACACGTTTTGTTAGGAGACTTTCCCTTGCCAGCTTTGAGGATGCAAGCAGCACATTGGGATGGTCCACGTGACAAGAAATAAGAGTGGCCTCTTGCCAACAGCCAGGAAGAAACTGAGATCCTCAGTCCTACAGTCTACAAAAATGTGATGTTGACAATAGCCATATAAGCTTGGAAGTGGATCCTGCCTCCTCTGAGACTCCAAACCTCGCCAATGCCTCATTAATAGCTTTGTAAGACCCTGAAGCAGAGGACCCAGCTAAGCCATGACTTCTGACCCACAAAAACTGTGAGCTAATAGATACGTGTTATTTTAAGCTGCTAAATTTGTAGTGATTTCATTATGCAGAAATAGATAAGTAATACATGATTAGAGGGTTAATTGTTACTCTCATGAGAGAGAAAGTACAGTGGAAGTGATGTAATGTGACTTCCAAGACTCGGATGTAAAAGGAAAGCAGCCTATGTGTTTGTTCCCATTCTATAGCACAGTAGTAACTATTAATGATAATGTATTATATATTTCAAAAATAGCTAGAAGAGAAGATCTGAAATGTTCCCAACACACTAAAAAGGATAAATGTTTGAGGTAATGGACATCCTGTATCAGGGGTCCTCAAACTTTTTAAACAGTCCCTCAGACCATTGGAGAGTGCGCACTGTGGGCCGGGGACGAGTCAGCTGCTAAGCAGGACAGCTGCTAAGCAGCAGCAAAAACACCCAGCGGGCCGGATAAATGTCCTTGGTGGGCCGCATGTGGCCCACAGCCCATAGTTTGAGGACGCCTGCCCCTGATTTGGTCATTATACATTGTATGCATGTATCAAAATATCACATGTATCCCATAAATATGTACAATTATTATGTATCAGTAAAAAAAGAAGGAAAAGCACAACAGCTTTCCACCTTGCTCATTAAAATATTTGCTCTTGCAACAAATAGACTGCCATGTTGTGAGGAAGCTCAAACTAACTCATGTAGAGTGACCACATAAAAAGGCCCTGAGACTTCAAGAAAAAAGACAAATGCCTAGCCAGCCCTCAGTTGCCAGCCCCCTACTGATTCAGCTTCAATCCCCATCTGACTACAACAAAGACCTCAGCCAAAAGCAAGTAGGTAAGTCCTTCCTGAATTCCTGACCAAAGAAACTGAGAGAGATAATTTTTTTAAAAAGTACTGGGGTGATTTTTTATAAAGTAATGGATAACTAAAACAAATAATAGTGTAATAAACTTATTGGTTTAATTTGGATAATAATATTAGAAAACCAACTGATTATTTTGAAAACTATTATAGTAGATAAAAAGAAAGCTTTTATTCTGCTTTTTTTGCATGAACTATATAAGCAGATACTCAAATAGTATGTGATGGAAAGTTTTTCTTTGTAGACATATTTCTGCTGATAAAAAAAAAAGAGTGATGGAATATCACCATTGTATAACCCCAAATGAATTAATGGATCTAAACATTGAGTATGAACACATGCCAACATCACAAGAAAAGGAGTGACAACTAGATGTGCCTCCTGATGGAAAAACATACTGCCTATGAAGATGTCTTGTAACAAAACAAAACACCTAAGGATCAAGCCTTAGAAAATTTATAGAAAATATAGAGGATTGAGAAATACATGAAACTACATCATAGGAATGCATTCAGCTAAATCCAGACCTGTGGAGTCCACTACTATAGACAGTAGCCACGTGTGGGTATTGAGCATCTGTAATGTGGCTAGTCAAAATTAAGATATGTTGTAAATAAAATATACACTAGATTTCTCCAGAAAAAGAATGAAAAATATCTTATTAACAATTTTTATATTGATTACATGTTGAAATGATCTTAATAGTATTTAGGATATATTAAGTTAAATAAAGTATCTAATTCAACTACATCTGACCTATATCGTTTTATATTTCTTATTGTGACTCCTGGAAAATTTTAAATTACACATGTGATTCTCATTTTATTTCTATTAGATAACACTGATCCAGACCACAGGAAACTTCATGGTAATCTAATTCTCTCAACAAATAGATTATAAGAAAAAACATATCAAAGAAAAACCTAAAAATCAAAACAGACAAAAAATATATCATTCAATTACAATATGTGGACCTTATTTGTGACTCAAACAAATACATTATAAAATGTGATTTATGAGACAATTGGAAAATTGAGCACTGATTTGATTGTATTAAGAAATTATTGTGAATATTTAAGTTTGGTATTGTGGATACATTTTAATAAAGAATATTTCTCTTTTAGAGATTGAAATATATATAGTCAAATGTACTCATCATTTACAGTAATGATATAGTATCTAGGACTTGCTTCAAAATAACAAATTTAACAAGATTGATCAGGAGTTGATAATCTCCAAAAAAAAAAAAGAAAGAGTTGATAGTCATTGAAGCTGAGTGATGGATGCATAGTGGTTAATTATGTCATTCTCTCTAATACACCAGGCCAAGTCTTGTCACAGGGGAATTCTAAAAAGAAATTGCTGTGTTATATAAATTTTTCTGGAACATAAGAGAAGATGCAAAGCTTCTCAACTCATTCTTTGAGGCTAGTATAACTCTAATATCAAAACTAGAGAAGGATATAATATACACACAAAAAAACTCTGTGCCAGTATAATTCCTGAACATATCTATGAAAGTCCTAAGTATATTAACAAATCAAACAGCAATATATTAAAGAATAATACAACATAAGGAAGTAGGGCTTATTCCAGGTAACAAGGCCATTCAATATAGCAAATAGTTCTATGTAATTATTGCATTGAAAGATTAAAGTAAAAAAAGTGGTTAATTTCAATAGATACAAAAATAGTATTCCATAAAAAGTCAATGCCCATTCATGTTTAAACCAAAAAATAAAGTTTTTAGCAAACCAGAATATAAAAATCAATTTATGTTTTCATCTTATATGCTTCTGAATTCTATATTCAATATAACTTATATATTCACTACTTGTGTAATTTAAAAAATTGAATAAATCGTATACAAATGACCAGCAAGTTATATTTATCACATTTATTGTATAATTGTCCAGCTCTCTACTTTCATATCACTGTCAGCATACCCTTTGCCACAGATCAAAAATAATACAAACTTCTTCTATATGTGTAAAAGTAATCGGGATGAATAAGTATGAGCTGTATAAATTTATTTCCTTTTTGATTTTTAATCCATATTTATATACTAATTAGAATTTAGGGCCCATGGAGCATTTTCTAAGTTATCCCATTTCAGTAGATTCCCACACATCAATAATTAGTTTAAGGATATGCTAAATACCCCAGTTTGCTCATTGTATAATACATATTATTGAAACATCAAATTGTACCTCATAAATATGTACAATTACAATGTATTTATAAAAAATAAAAATAAAAGAACAAATATGCCTAATAAAAAATAATAATTAATTTGAATAATTTCATTGTGAAGAAACTTATGAATACTTAGTACATTTAATGGTTCTGGCACACAGTTTTAAAATCATTCTTAAAACTTGATTATCATTGGCACATTAAAGACTACACTAGAATATCCAGAATGTGGATAAGGAAAAAGATAATCTTCTGAAAGTAAAAACAGAAAGTAATGTAATCATAACACCAAAAGCTAAAGAAAGAACTACAAACAAGTTGTTGGTAGAGTTGGAAAGTGACCAATCCTTGTGTCAAGAAGATATGGCTCAAAGATCATGTAAAGTGAAATTGTTCCCCCTCTCCAATTGCACTGTAACTTGCATGGCACATTGAAACAGTACCTGTGGAATTTGTCGGTATTTATCTGATATTATTCAGGAGGAGGGTGCTTTGATTTTAGAAGACCAACAGTGCTAACCTTGACAGAAATATCCCTGTAATAAAGAAGCTAATTTCCCAGACTTAGATGGCTTAATGGACATACCTTTTGAGAGCATTCTCAGGTAACATTCTGTACCTGCCAAGCAAATTATTGATAAGAAAATTGGTTTATAGAGGACACCTATGGTACAGATAATAAGATCCCATTATCAAATCAGGTTTATTTCACATAACAATTTCTTAAATTTTCCCATGAAAAGATCGATCAGCTGCTTATCAGTTTAGTGTTTCTCAGTCCTCTATAGCTTGATCAGCTTTGAGTAACCTGGTGGAACTTTTTCTGGATGCTCTTAAGATCACATCCTTAAGGTATTTTTTACATGAAGAACATAGTAGCTTTTCTTTTGCTTCTGTGTTCATTTGCAATAGATATTTATTTTCAAAAATAGGAAAATATCAATAATAAATAGATAAATAAGTGATAAATAATTTAGTGTTTGGCCATTTTGTAAAAATGTGTTTTATTTCTTTGCATATGCCCAATAAATGGACAAGAACAAAAGAAGAAAATTATACAAGACAAAAATTTCCAAGATCTTTCATTTGAAAAAATCATTGATCTATTCCCAAAAGTTTGATTTGTGTAGACTTAGTGCAAAGGCATCCTACAACTGCAGAAACAAAAGATTGGGCTGAGAGAGGGGTCAGGAAGCCAGTACCATGCAGAATGGAGCTGGGGAAATTGAGAGCCACAAAGCCTGGCCTGAAAACAAATAGGAAATTCTAGAAACAAAACTGAAGAATGGGTAGGGGCACAGATTTGTTCCTAATCATGGAAGCATTTGGGACTGAGTATCCACTTAGGTATCAGGACATAGGAAAGAGAAATTCAGACTCTTGATTAGATCCCTTAAAAAGCCTTCCCCAGTTGTCCACAACTCATCTAATGGAATCACTCAGGCTCTTAGCCAGAGCCTAAAAGTCAGCATAGATTCCACTCTTCCCTCCACAAAACCCTCATGAATCTCCCCTAACTCCTCCAAATATATCTTCTCTCTCAGCAAGTCCTATTTACTTTACTTGCAAATATCTCAGATCTGCTCATTTCTTTCTCTTTCTACTCCTATCATCTTAGTCCAAGCCACCATCATCTCTCGCCTAGACTACAAAGAACACTTACTGGTTTCCATGATTGTTTCTTACCCACTATATTCCATTCTGCACATAGCAGCCAAATTGATACAAAGTTGGTGAGCAGACTTGGAGCAGTTGATTTAGACTACGTCATGGAAACCTGGAGTTGAGGATAGCAAAGCAAGAAGACAGAAAGGGCATGGATTACTGAATCGTTGTATCATTCTTGCACTGCTTATTCTCAGAGAAAGAAGTAAATTTAAATCTTATTTAAGCCACTGTTTGGGGGGATTTTGTGACAGCCAACGAAGTCTAACTATATCCTAAATCACACATTATGTGCAATAATGTGCTCTAACAAGGGGCATGGTCTTAAAAGAGGTAAAGCTGATCCCATCGTTTCCTGCCTTCCACCGAGCCCCTTGTAGACATTGAATCACCTCATCAAAGAGGACTGACTATAGTTTGTGCATCCTAGGCATCTGGAAACAGCAAAGTGAGCAATGGTTCAAGGTAGAATTTTAGCAGAGTAAGGCTAAAGTATACAATTTCTAAGGGGACATGAATTGTCCTTCAGAAGAAGGGAAACTGATTCTTGGGTAATATGTGTATGTTTTCCTATAAGATTATTTGCCCCTAGAAGGCAGAGATTCTATTGCATCAATCCCTATAGGCCCAACAGGGTCTTGAGCTTAGAAGGTGCTCAAGAAATGTAATGGAATTGAATAAAGGCCTTTCTGAGGGGTAGCCCAGCCTGAGCGTGGCCTCTTCAGCAGGGATAATTATGAATATTTAACTCAATCAATTATTGCTCATGTGTTTAATATTAAACCTCTAGGCATAATATGTAGAATTACTTTGTTTTTATACCAGCTAGAACAGTACTACATGGAATTAAGTGCCTAATAAATGCTTTTGGATGGTAGTGATAACAACAAAATAACTCACATTGATTTCTTACAGTCTAGGCATAACACGTTCAAAAGGATTTAGATTGTACCTAACAACTGTTATTGACAACATGAGATCCAATACTATGTTATATTCAGTATAATGATATACTGGGCTCATGATGTAATGTTAAAAGGAAATGAGATTAATTCAATGAGGGTATATGAGAATAAGTCATTGTTTTGTGGTTACTCTTCAGAGATATTAAGGATTATTCTTGAAAAAAACAGCACAAACATTTTTGCTAGCCCACACATATTTTTCTGAGCCTGCATAAGGAGAAAACATGGCTTTCTGTTGCTTTAAAGTAACAAAAGTTGGATGGGGGGATGGGAGGAAGAAGGGAAGAAGTGGGCATTAATCTACATATCCTGCTGGGGTTAATTCTGGAGTACCAGGAAGGCCACAGGAGTTCTCTTTGCATTAAGACTGCCTTGGGTTGTTGGAAGAAATTATTGAAAGGTCTTTGGGAATGGTGGAATGATCTGGAATGGTGAGATTATTACTCTCTAACAAAGAAAGAGACAGAGGAGACCAAGTCTAGGAGCAGGGTTCCTTCATGTAGACAGACTTCACTGTGAGGCAGAAGACACCTGAGGCGTCTGGGTTCCAAATTGGCAGTGATGTGGGGACCCCTGCAATAGCCATTCCTAACTCCCTTGTTCCTTGCTGGCATTGTAGAGACTGAATATGCCAGCTTCCTCTCTTTTTCAGCTTCCCTTACAGCTATGGGATGGTCATGCATCCGGCTCTGGCCGGTAGGGCCCAAGGGAAGTCTCCTAGGGGCTTCTTGGAAAGAGATGTACACAAAACAAAACACCACTTTCCTTTCTTACTTCTGTTGTTTTTGTGCACAGTTGGGATACTTAGGGCTATGGCAGGCATCTTGTGACCATGCGTGGACAAACCTTCAATATATTGAGGGTAACTGAGGAGAAAAAAGGGAAAGAGCCAGGAATCTTGATATTTTTGAGTTACTGAACCCACCATAAAAATGCCTATCTCAAGACTTCCTGTTGTGGATGAAATTAAACCCCTATTCCTTAACCACCTTTAATAAGTTGTTGTGTTACTTGAAACCAAAAGCATCATAACTGAGAAAAGTAAGGAGAGACCTTTTCATTAAAACAGGATAGGAGCATTCAAATATCCTCTAGGTAAGCTCTTGGAAAGTTGTCCTAAGTATCTAAGTGAGAGAACCATGAAAGCCAGAATTCATTTGAAAGGTGTACCAAGAATTACAATCACTGAGGGGCCAAGAGCCTTACCCAGCACTGCAATTTACAAAGCACAAGGCCACTAGATGATCATAGCTATAGGACATGTGGCAGCAGAAGGATGCCAGTCATGCTAGAAAAGGCTACCCTACATTAGAGTAAAGATCAGTGAGAATGACCCCAAAATCCCAGAGCAATCAATGTGTTGAAATGAGTCTCTTAGAGACATTGGGGAGGGAGGACCTGGGATAATTTGGAAGGGGAAGAGAGGACTTTAAGTCCTAAATCATTTTGTTTCTTTCACATGATTTTTATTACCCTACAAAGTTGGTATGACTTGGGGAAACAAAGGAAAATCTAGAATGATGATTTGTTATATGAGTGTCTATAGTACCATGGGTATGGTTCAGCATAACAGGACATTTATTTTTAAATAAATGTCTTGGCAAGAGCCTTGGCAAGAACCATGGGCTTTAATTATATTGGATGATTTTAATTAAACACTATATATAGACATGCTGCTCAGTTTTCAGGGTAGTGCTCATGTTCATTCTTAATGAGTTTGGATGAATTTCAGGAGCAGATCAATTTTCTTACATGTAGCTTATAGCAGCAGTTCCCAACCTTTTTGGCACCAGGTACCGGTTTCATGGAAGACAAATTTTCCATGGATGGGGGTCGGGAAGGAGATGGTTTTGGGATGATTCAAGAGTATTCTATTTTTTGTGCACTTTATTTCTATTATTACTTTGTAATATATAATGAAATAACTATACAACTCTCCATAATGCAGAATCTAATACCACCACTGATCTGACAGGAGACAAAGCTCAGGTGGTTATACGAGTGATGGGGAGCAGCTATAAATACAGATGAAGCTTCACTCGCTCACCCAACACCCACCTCTTGCTGTGTGGCCTTCCTAACAAGCCTCTCTGCATAAGGAGCCCCTCAGCATCCTATGAAAAATGAAGAAAAGCTTTTTGAGACTGATTGTTGGACCCAGGTCAGTATGATTAATACCTCTGGACAAAGATGGGATATACAACATTCCCTCGCCTCTGATTAATAGATGCTATAGGTGAATAGGAACCACACCATCAGGAAAGAAAAAAAGTGTATAACTTAGGCCTAAGACTACCTTGTATGTGTAGAAAATAAATTTTGAGATAGATAACAATGGTTGCTTCTGGAACCTACAGCCAAGCTCCATGACAGAAGGAACTGTGAAATAATAGGTTCAGCCTTCCTTTAGAGAAAAATGCTCTCTTGCCCTGGTTTCAGGAGGGGAAATAAGAGGGATAATGGTTAAAAGAAGCAAAGACAACAAAGTATTTTTCTTTTTACTGGTGTACTAGCCAATATCTGTGAAATATAACCATTGGGTCTGCCAGCTTGTGTGGCCAAAGTGTCAGTGCCACACAGACCAGAGAAGGTAAGATGAGGAAAGAGAGTAGAGATAGGAGGTAGAAATCTCTTTTTCCAGAAAAAAAGAGAGAAGTTGTAATACCTGGGAAAGGAATTAAGGTCTAAGAAGAGTTTGCTTGTTTGGTTTTGTTTTTTAAGATGGGAGAGATTTAAATGCCAAAGAGAAGTTGACAGAAAAGGAGTGCTTGAAAGTTCAGAAGAGAGGGGTGACAACTGAGGGAGGGGGCCCAAAGAGACTGGTATGGTTGGGAGAGATTAACCTGGGGCAGGAGGGACACCTCTTTCCCTGAGCTTGGAGGAAAAAGAAAATACCATGTGTAGAGGCCTATATCTGTCAAGATTAACCAGATTATATTGCAGCAACAATATAAAAAATCCTCCAAAATCTCTGTGGCTTAAGACAACAAAGGTCTATTTCTCCCATGCCACATGTCCAGAGCCAGTTGGCTCTGATTCAGTTCTGTGCTGTCCACATTTCAGGATTGAGGCGAGTACATCAGCCCCTATCTGGAACACTGTAGTCCTTGCCACAGAAGGAAAAGAGAGAATGGCAAACCACGAGCAAGCTCTTAAAGCTGCTGCTGGGAAGGGAGGCACGGCATCTCACATTTCATGGCTAGTTCACATTTCATGGCCAGAGCAACTCTATGATCATGGCTGAGTTCAACAGAACAGGGACGTGTGAATATGGGTGAACAATACCATAGAGAAGAGCTTTGACTATGGGCTAACAATACGATCTATTAATAGCACAGGGCCCTCCTGCTTTTGTTGCTGATAAAAGTTGTTCCTTCATTCATTCAGTAAATATTTACCAAGTCCCTACTATGTGCCTGGTGCTACACTTTGCTCTGAGAATAGACCTCTAAATAAGACAGACCTCTGTTCTCACAGACATTACAGTTCAGGGAGTTCCCACCTGCTGGCCTTACCTTTTCTTACTGGCATAGGGGACATCATCTGCTGAGAGAGAGGGAGTTGTTTGGAGGTAAGGAGTTTGAAGAGAGAGGTAAATATTTCAAATAACCACCAAGCAAAGTGGGAAAGAAAGCTGAATGGGGGGAATAAAAGGATTGCCAAGCAGCATTGCATGTGTTGCTTTGGTTGGCAAACTCATGGCTATGTGATGTTCCCTATCAGTGCTCAGTATCCTGGATACTGGAGAGCTGGAGCCAGAGATGATGCTGATACTATGAAAGAATAGGGTCTAGGCTAGGTCATAAGGAAGAAAGTAAAGTCATATGGGCAAATGCTGGACAAGAGACAATGTCTTGAGAGCTAAGGTTAGGTGTATTGTGGGGGAGGAAGTGACCCAGAAATGCAAGTTGTACCAATCAAGAAATGCAGTGCTGCAGTTTAAGGTTTTACAGGTAGAGCAGTTCTTGGTCTAGAAAAGTCCAGGGCGTGGAAACTGCATGGTGCTGACTGATCTTTATCCAGGCCTTAATTGTTCTTTAGACATTGTTCCTGGAGTCAGAGATTATATCCACATGCAGCTTTATAGTGATCTCACAATCAAATGTTGACTCTACTGGGAATAATGAATTAACTACCTATATTGTTCTATCATTTCATAATTGCTCTGAAAAAAGAGCTGATGGTAATATAACATTTCTTTTTAAAGCCCTCCAGTGTTTCTTTGTACAGTACTGTCTATCTACTGTTTAGACATTCCTCTTGAATTGAATCATATTGAGATCGATTCCTTTTCCTGTTTCCTACTCAACAGCAGGAATTTTCAAACTCCTTTTGGTATCAGGATTCTATGAACATACAGCAACTTCAAGAACTATCCTTTCTCTGAGGAGGACAAAATGGTGTTCATCTCCAAGTCATGTAAAGTAAGACGTGAATGTAAAAGGACATGAATGTAAAAAGGACGTGAATGTGGAAACAGAAGAAACAGAATGGAAGAAGAGGGAAAAAATATTTTAAATGACTACAAGAAAAACAGTCTTTTTAAGTTCAATTTAATTGAGATATAATATACAATTCACCAATTTTAAGTATAGAATTCAATGAATTTTGACAAATATATACATTACCCCCCAAATTTCCTCCTACCCCTGTAGTAGGGGTCAATCTGCTTCCTTTAACCCCAACCTCTGAAACCACTGATCTGCTTTCTTTCACTACAGCTTTGTCTTTTCTAGAATTTCATTTAAATGAAATAATGTAGTATACAGTCTTTCATGTTCAGCTTCTTTAAGAAAACAAGTTTTATGTGGAGGATATGAAAACAGCTTACAGGTTAGGGAAAGGTAAGGAAAATAAATAGTAAAGTTCACCAGTCTGAGTGCCCACCTGCTTTGTCTTCATCCTAAGTAATAATACCCAAGAAAAATCAGGTTTTATGTGTTAGTTACATTTTTTAATACTCATTAAAAGTAAATACATAATTATTAGAAATAAAAATGTGTGTCTAGGTAGCACTGATACTCATTACATGTACATCAGTGATAAGCAGACCTCACTTAGGAAAACTAAATTAAAAGATTGACGTTCTTTTACACTTCAATAGTCTTATTCTCTTAGTCATTGATTTGGGCTAGTGACTCTTCTGTAACCATCGGCAAATATGACAACACCTGAATCCCCACACAGCATCACAACATATACATTTACCTGACTTGTAAGGTGAATTTAAACCTTTTATTTTTGCTCAGTCCTCACTTTCTACTTTTATTTTCTATTTTATTTGGTTGGAATCAGAAAAATTTATGTTTGGATATAATGGAAAACAAAAATATATCTTAAGAGAGGGGAATATTGAGACTTGCCATGCAGCATATATAGATTGGGAAGACATCCCGCAGGATGTGAGATTTGAAGAGAGTTTAACATCAGATGAGCAACTCAGCATTGCCCAGCAAACAGTCAGGAGAGTATAGTGTAGTTAGACCACAAAGATATCATAGAAAGGGTACAAGAACATTTTGCAATGGAGTGTCTGTGGATAATCTATGCACTCATTCTTACGATATGTGGGTTACAGTTACTGTATCACCTCTGTGTGTTCAGACTAAGACTCCATAGTTTGCTGCGCTTCTGTGTGGTTGTAGAGGCTCAGCAGTTTGAATCATTATAGAGTGCAGCACTGATAAATAATTGTATCCATGAAGACCCATATCTTTCTGTAGACAAAGATTTCTCCTGGGAAAGTAGAACTCTTCGAGGTCCCCCAAGGGCCTAGGAAGGTTGAATAAGAAAAAGTTCTAAGTTTAATTTTAAAAGCTCTTCTTTTACATTTGTCTTTGTGACAATTGTTGCAAATTGGTAAGCCTAGAGGAGGTAAACAAGGGAGATGGATAGGACCACTGTTAGGGGTTGCAGGTGGGTGAGTTCACACATACTTTTCCAGTGTTTTTAACTGAGGTGAAATCAGGTCTTATAGGAATAACTGAGGCAACATTGAAATACAAAAGTGTACCAGAGGCTGTCTGGAGGGATGTGTAGAAACAAGAGTGGTATAGGGCCACACACTTTGCCTGATCAAATGTGTGAGTCACAGGTCTTTCATAGCACAAGGAGGGATAGAGACAAGGAGCTGGAGGCCCGAGTTGCCACACTTGATTGGCCATTTGGTAGGAATGGTAGAATAATCCAGGGCTTTGAATCAAGTGGGGGGGGGGCCAATTTGAGTCTATGTATTAGTTATTATTTATCATGTTGTTGTGACCCATGAGAAAAAGTTTTTCAGGTATTTTACATGTTACTAGATAAACATATTAAATGTTAGCTCATAAATTGTCTTTCAGGTGAGGCCATTCAAAATGAAATCTTGGCTTTGTATTTGGTGATAATTTCACAGTTCTAAACCCTCAATTAATTCAAAATTGGTCCAGCTTAACCATGTAGTTACATAGAGAATGTGCCTAATTCTATCTTAGTTAAGTGATGATTTTTCTCTTGGTAACATGACTTCGTTGTCATCTTTTCCTCTGGAGATTGCTGTGAGGATTGAGGTCAATACACGTACAGGCCTCATTTCTGCATTTAACAAACAATGTCAATACAATATTAACATTTTTTACTTGCACTGATATAAAAGTTTTTTACTTTAAAACTGCAAATTCAACTCAGATTGCAAGATCATATTTTGCTTCTTAAAAAAAAATGCTACCATAAACAAAGCCCACTTTGTAATCAGAATCTTATTTTTTTTCCCTGCATAAAGCAGCATAGAACGGTCAGTTATAGATACACGAAGTCCAGGAAGCTAAGCAAGTAAAACTCTGTTACGTAAGTAAAGTAGGTTATGTAAATTTTAAATGAATGAAGGTAAAAAGCACCAAATTAAGAGAGGCAAAAAGGATCTTTTTCCTTTTTTGAATTGCACTGCTTGAACTAATATAACAAAATTTCCCAAAATCAAATATTTTAAAAACAATTTAATTATTCAAATGTTTTAAAAAATAATTTCCCCCAGTAAACACAGGAAAGTCAACCAAAAAACAAACCGCCTTGTTTCTGACCTCATTGCTGAAAATAATTGTACATGTATTAGTAGTATTTACTACACGCTGAGCCCCTGGGGGTAACTCCCACTTCCACGATCTTTGCCTGTTGCCTGTCTACTATAGATGGAGGCGATTGTCAAGCATATGCACTGACTTTAAGACACAGTCTGGACCAAAGCTGCTTTTATGTAAAGAAGTCCCAGCCATGCTTCCAGCTTCCTTGAAATGAATCTCTCAATTCACAAGTTCCACTAACACCACCACCACCATCGCCCCCAGGTAAAATGAGACATTTCTAATAAGTCAAAGGAGTAATAACTAATAACTGTCTGTAAAGGTCCTGTCCTAGTTTTCATTAAACTGCTTTTTCCTGGCTACTTGTATCCTATAAAACCTAAATCATAAAAATTTTTAAAAAGCTGTTGAACACGTGGACAAAGGGAATCTTAGTTTCATGCAAAAACGCAACCATGCATGGGAACTGCGCAAGTCTTTCTCGGAACGGTCTGTATTTGGGTGAAGTCATTAAACGTCATTTCTTTATTTGGGGGTTGCCAACTCGTTTACCGGGATTTAAAGACGGTAACGGTGATAAGTCAGTTTCCGCACCCTGTGAAAGACTGGGCCCGTCGCCTTGTACTTCCCGGCAATATTAGAGTCAATTAGGTCTTGTCCCCTCGTTATCCGTGAGGACTGAATTCAACCCTAGCGTTTCAACGCAGGCTACTTTCTCCGGGAAAGTCAGAACATCTCTCAAAGGATCACACATCTCAGCCACAGAGGGCCGAGGAGCGAAGTCGATGCGTCAGACTAAAGGGGGCGGCCCCTCAGACCCCATCCCTCCCTGTAGCTCCTCGGATTTTAAAGAGAGGGTGGGGATCAGGAGGGACGAGAGGGATGGAGACAAAGGTGAGTAACTGTGCGCGCTGGCGGACGGGGAGCTGGGCAGTGGGAGGCTCCTCGGCCCCCAGCCGGGTGGCGTGACTTCAGAACTGAGGAAACGGGCCAGGACTGGCAGGACGGAAAGGTCCCGGGCGGGGCCGGCGAACCGGCTCCTCGCAGGAGGGACGAGGCTGGGAATGTCCCCAGGCCCCGCCCTCCGCGCCGGGCCGGGAAATGAAATCGAGGCGGGCTCGGGGTCACGCGGCGGGGCGGTCCCGCAGCCTCCTGCGTCCCCGGCCGGCGTCTGCGAGGTAGAGCGCGTGCCTCACGTCCTCCCCACCCCGCCCCCTGCGCGCTGCGCACGCGCGGCCGCGCCCCGCCCCTTCGCGTCCCGCCGGGGTGATGGCGTGAGGGCGGGGGATCCGAGGTGGGGAGGCCGCCGGAGCTCCAGAGCTGCTGGCGCGCGAGACGCTGCCGCCGCCACCCGCGCCGCGTCACGGCTCCCGGGCCCGCCCTCTCTTGACCCCTCCCCTCGCTCCTTTGCTCCCCTCCTCACCCCACCTCCTCCGACCGAGCGGTGACTTAAGCGACGGAGCGCGGTGGAGCTCATTTTTCTCCTTCCTCTCAGCCGCGCCGGGCAGCTCGCTGCGCGGGGACCCTGCACTTTGGCCCGAGATGAATGCTGCGGCAGAAGCCGAGTTCAACATCCTCCTGGCCACCGACTCCTACAAGGTAGAGCTCGGGGCGCGGGCAGGTGACGGAGGAGAGGGGCGCGTTGCGGACGAGCGCGAGGCTGGGGCCGGGGGGCGGCCGGGTCTGGGGTCCTGGCGCGGGGCGGCGCTGGGGGAAGGCGCGGGGCGGCGGGGCGGCGGCGGGATCGGGCAGGTGAAGCTGGCGCTGCAGTGGGGAAGAGGTGGGTGGAGGAAGGATGGAGGGATGGACGGCAGGAGGCGGGGCCGGGTTGAGCCGCTGCAGGAGCGCGGCGGGGGGCCGAGACGCGCGGGAGCCGGCTTCGGGGCTTAGGCTTCGCCGGCCGAGCGCACGCCCTCGCCAGAAGCGCGGCCTCTTGGCCGGGGGCTGGGTCGGGCCAGTGCATCGGCGACTGGGAGGTCGGACCAGTTAGGTAACGGCCCCTGGGGCACGGCGCTGGAGAGAAGGAGCGGGGTTTTCCCCGTCCCCGAGCTGGGTCCGGCGCGCTGGCCCCTTGCAGGCAGGTACGTCCCTTCGAGAGGAAGAGGTGGGAGTAGTCCTGGCAGGGGCTGCGGAGCTGCAGCGTTCCCCTGCCTGTGGCCCCGGTGGAGGAGCCCGTCTGCCCCCGGTAGCCGTGCTGGGTTCTCCCGTCCTCCTCCACTGGGCTCAGTGTCAAACTCCTTTCCACCTAGCGATCGCTCGTGCTCCTTACCCTTGTTGCAGAAGCCAATCTGCTCTTACTCATGTGGGTCACTCCGGGATTTCTGTGAAAAGGAAAGTGAAACACGAGGAATTATAGGAACTGTAGTTTTAACTCTAGAAAACTTGTAGAGGGGGAAATGGCACAACATTGTGTTAATGTGCCTATTGAACACTTGCATGTGTAGCTGCCACATTAATTTTACTTGACACACACTAATAAAGGGAAGAATAATTAGAGAAAAATCTAGCAAATGTCCTTTCCCATAGTTACATATTATATGATGTAAACTGGACTACTCTACTAAGTTTTGTTGGTCAAGACACTCAAAATATGAGATGTCAGACCAGAAACCCCACTGAAGTGAAGTAAATTTAGTTTTTACTTGAGCAACATGGTGGTTTGGAATCTAGTGGTAAAACACAGTACTGTTATGGTTTTGGTTTTGGTTTGGAGTCTTTGCTTTTTTTGTTTGTTTGTTTTAACCCTCCTTAAATATTCCGAAAAAGTATTTCAGAGAATCTCTGTTTACGTAAGTTCTATTTTGTCTGTTTCTTTCTAATTGGCTTAAGATTCTGTGATACTTAGATGGGTTGTCATTTAAATTGAGCCCACATTCATCAACAAGTGGTCTTTCAATGGAATTTTAAAGTAGAAATCTATAGTATTGCAAGATCTTAATACTATCAAGTATGGTCCTTAATAATATCAAATATACTTGATAGTACCTTAATTATGGTCCTTTACTTGGCCCTAAAGCCTCCTCTTGTGTTCTTTTAGGTAAGTCAGTGTTTTCAGTATCTTTATAGTGAATTTAGAATAGTCTCATTCATAGTCTTGTAGAATTTTTTTTTCTTAACTAAATCTTTAAAATAATTTTTAGGTGTTTTTTAGTATTAGCTTATGAAATGATTGAATTGTAAATGGAAAATATAAATGGAGGTTGATTACTCTAAATTTTAAAAACAAAAAAGAATACAGCTTCTTTTAGTTTGCAGTTCCTCTAACTATACATGAGTTGCTTTAACATCAGTTTTCTGAGATGCTCTAAGTTCAAATAGTGAATTACCTTAAAGTTTTCTGATCTCCCAGCAAGGCATGCTTAACTGCACTATTAGAATTTGCACCCATTTAATAAAGTTTATTCCTATCCATTTTCAAGTCGGGATACTGTATTTCATCCCCTTTGTAATATGAAACCTTTTCAGAGGATTTCATCTTAGTAAGATTTTTCGTTTTTTTCCCCTCAGGAAGATTGAATCAGGTTTGGGTTACAGCAGTACACTAAAATAGATGTGTATTCCACAGTCACATTTAGTCTTTAAGTTTCATTTTCCTTACATTTTTAGTGGTCCTTATGGCCTATTTTTCATTTTTGTCTTTTTATCTTCTTAGGCGAAGACGAGAGAAAAAATGATAATCTTGAAGTTAGAAGTAATGAAACTTTTATTTAGAAATTACTTAAGAATGTTATATATCCTTATCAGTGCTTACAAATTATTGGCCAATTAAAATTACGAACTAATAGTTTTAAGATATGTTGATGAAGAGAGCAAAATGTTGTTGATTTCTTCTTTCTGAAACTGAAGGAAGAATAACTGATTACCTAAGCACTACAAAAAGTTTTTTGCAAGTAGCTGATATGGTGGCCAAGCACATGACAACTTGTGGGAATTTTGTGTTTACTTGTATCCTCTCAAGAGAGTCCAGAACAATTTGGACCAGAGGAGAAGCATTTGAAATATATATGCATTTCTGTAACCTCATACTTTATTAAACATAATAGGAATTAAGAACACAGGCAGATGTGGTTCTTTCTTCCATTTTCATCCTGGGTTCTTGTTACAAATAAAGAGTCCACTTAATCTTATGTGTTAATCATTTATATTTTTCAAAATAACATAAGGCAAAATTAACTAGTGCATTATATTTACATTGTGCTAAGTCAGCTAGGGAAAAGATACATTTGAAACTTTTTTATAAAGCAGGCAAGGTTGTTTTTTCACTTACCTCTGGAATAGCCATTGATTAGTTCCCAAGTAGATCATTAAAAGATGCTTTTCTGTTTCTTTACCTTCTATTTAGATATTGTTTGTAACTGCATTAGAGAAAAAATAACATTTTTAGACATTTTACCTACAGCAAATTAATGGAAGGTGTCGATTGTGCTGCAGTTGGAAAAGACATATAGTGCACAAAAGTAATCTGTAAGCAATTTACAGTTTATCTGCATTACACATTAGTTATGGATTGTGCTGTCCAGTGTAGATTTGTAAGCCGGTCATTCAGAACTCAACATATTTTCAACCATTCATTTAATCAATACTGGAGACCTATTGGATATTATAAAAGAAGACAAAGATGAGTAGATCTTAAAATCCAGCATGGAGGAAAATTGATTTTTAAAAGTTTCAAAGAGCTGTGTAATTTATATATGGTAATTAGTCATTTAAGGCAGATTTGTTAAAAAAGAAAATTTTGCTTCCTCATTAGCATAATAATCTAAGACGTTTGGGCTTTTGAGGAAAAGACTGGGGGATAGATGAGCATCATCATCATATGGACAAGTTATTTCTGCCTGGGACTTCCCAATGTTTTCCTCTGAGCTATTCCTATATTTCATAGTTGCGTGTCTTTCACTGCTTCTGAACAGACACTCAGTATAGTGGCAGTGGCTCCCAAGGCAGCCTGAGTCTTGTGAGGAGTGGCGTACTGCTGCAGTTCGTACCCAGATGCTACCTACAGATCTTATGATGCATCCTTAAAGATGTATGTGACATTTACCATATATTTTGATTTTCCAATAAGTTATATATTATAAATCATAGGGGAAACTTGGACAACAGAAAGTAAATCTTATGAATCCTGAATATATTTCATAGGAAGATTAATTTAGGTCAGTAATAATTAAGATGGTATTCTTCTCATTGTGAGTTAGTGGAATCTAGTTTGAAGGTGTGACAAAAGAGGTATAGATTTTTAGAAACTATATGCCAGGAGGTTTAAGGGAAGAGACAATATAATTATAGATGATTGTGTAATGTCTCACCCTTTCCAAAATAATATAATCCAAAAATCCCTAAGCCATATTTTTGAGTGATTATTGCTTCAAAGCCAAATAGCAGTGAATTATTTTCTAGAACAACAGACAGATTTCCAGGGCTTGAGAAATCTTAGATAATACTGAAAAGAAGAAAGAATCGTTTATGATTTTTGCCGTTTCTAGCACAAATCTTCTAGCTTTGAAGAGGCAGAAAGTCTTAGCCAGTGTAGGACTGAGTAGATCCTCTTCTGATTGCCCTAAGATATTATAGATAACACAACTTGCCCTGTGACCTTGAATATGTTATCCCATGTACTCTTACATACACATTCTTATATTTAAAATGTTGGTTTGTGATCATTTTTTAACAGTTAAAAATAAAAGTAAAACTGAAAAAGTAGGTTAGTAGTAGTTGCCTGCCTTTGGTCATGTGATCCCATTGTGGGTGGAAAGATCTTGGAAAGACATCATATCAACCCTATGGGGCACCTAGAGAAGCATCTAGAAAACTAGACTTTTCCAGAAAGATTCTATTCAACTTTAAATATGCCTCATACTTTTTTTTTTAACTGTCATACTGGAGCAAGGATTTTTAGCTTTCGGGATGGTTTTTTGATGCAGTTGCTTGGCCAACACTCCATAATGGAAAAAGATGCCCCTTGTTACAAACTTAAGACTAGAACCTTTTTGTTCTAGGCATTAAAATAAGACCAGTTATTATTATCTAGTATGTAATAATTTTTAGGAACTTGTCTTTTCTTGAAGTAAATCAGTCGCATAACTGTGAAATTATATTCTGTTAAAAGGACTACATTTTTCTTTGTGCCTGTGTTCTTTACAACACATGTATTTATGTTCAGGCAGCAAGAGGACCATGCCCCTTTAGGAAACATTTTCAGTGGTAAGGTTTGCTGAGATATTATCAGATATTTTCTGTTTTGTCCACATCTAGTGAATAATTTTATATTTATCATAGAACCATTTTCTCTAGTGATAGAAGTCAAAGCAGTGCTGTAGTTAACATGATTTAAGAGCTTCCTTTTCATAGTTCACTTTAATTTTGAGTACTGGAAACTGTTTGTTAGTAGTACTTAACATTTAAACCTGAGATCTTAATTTCCCCATTCCTTCCACAACAATAAAAAAAAATCCCATCTTAATAAATGGCACCATTATTAACCCAGTTGCTTAAGCCAAAATCTAGGAGCTATTCTTAATTCTTCCCCATCATTATCTCCCACATCCAGTCCATCAGCCTATCTCTCCTTTACCTCCAAAAATACTGGGCCGGTTCTCTCATCTTACCTGGTCTTCAACAGTAGCCTTTTAACTCCTGTTTCCACACTGGTCCCCGCTCCCCCATCTGTTCTCTACCCACCACCAGGCTAATCTTAAAATGTATGTTAGATCTTATTCACCCCTGCTTAAAGCGTGATGGCATCCCATTGCACTTGATATAAAATCCAAGTTCCTTGTGGTAGCCTGTAAGTAAGCTCTTATCCCTGCCTGCTTCTCACCTTACCATGTACTTCTTCCCTCCTACCCCCATAGTCTGAGCACCAACCACACTGGCCTTCCTTCTGTTCTGTCCCTTATGCCAAAGCATTCCCTATCTCCTTGTCATTTTGGTCCTGCTCGCATGTCACCTCAGAGAAGTCTTCCTGGCCCCCCATTTAAAGTAATCTCCTAGGCCCATTGAGGCCCATCATTCTCTTAATTTTTCATAGCATCCTTCTTGATCTGAAATTATTTTATGTATTATTTTTCTCTTCCCTTTTTAGCTCTCATTAGCCCTATGAGAATAGGGACCTTGTCAGTCTATTTTATTTTCTTACCCTCAGCATCTGAAACAGTGCCAGATACATAATAGATACAGAGTATGTATTTGTGAATGAATGAACTATTTATAAAATAATGATTGATTTTAATCTATGCTGTCTCATTCTGTTTTCTCATGAAGGTTCAGAATGACCAGTTTAGCAGAAAGTAAAATGAAGAGGACAGTAAACTAGCAAAACTGGAATTGTTATAAATCTATAATTCTGCTTTAAAAATTTTTCCTATTAAAACAATGTGTATTTGTCCATATAAATAGATCAAAACATGCTCTATATTCTTCTTCAGACTTGTCAGGTGTTAGTAGGTGGTCAATAATAGTAAATTGTTTCATGGTTAATTACCTGTGAGTTTGCCTAGACAACTTAGATTCTTTAGCTGTATTCTAAAACATTTCTCTTAAGTTTATCCGAAAAAGATTTTAGAAGTCATACTTTGTTTCTAATTAAGCAGCCTAGACAATTTTGTATTTTAAGTGATACTTGTTTTCAAAGGAGGCATTCTGAATACTTATGCAAAGATAGGTTTTAAAATAGTGTAATTAAAGAACATAGCTGAAGTAAGGCTTTAAAATTATAAACATATTTAATTATTGTCCAGAACTAGAATTGTATTTGTATGATGGAAAATTTTTAGTGTATTTTTAGACCAAGGTGGAGTTAAATAGTTTGGAGACAGTTCCATTCAGCTTTTGACTGCTTGGTCTTCTCAGAAGAGAAAAATAATTAATTTGTCTTCTAATACATTTAAATCTGATATATAAGAAGTAAATAAGATGCACCATTAAGTATCTGAAACTGTAAAGAAAGTTGAAAGACACAACTATGGATCAGACCTTCATAAACCTGTGCTATGTGATCCAGATCTTTTTTTTTTTCCAAATTTTACTTCATCATGTGTGACTTTTCTTCTGCCTCACTACTTAGTCCCACTGAAGGAGTTATTTACATTGTAAACAGGACATTTTCCTTTTTACATCTTGGATACTTTTAGGGGGAGATATCTTTTTCTAATCAATTTTTTAAGTAGTTGAAGTAATGATCATATATTTATTACTAGAGTATCATTCATAAATATATTTATATTGCTTTTGCATTTTAGTGAATTGACTAATAAAGTTGATTGCTGTGGATTCTGTATTAGCTTTTTTACTTAGCTACTGCTACTTAAGTCTTCTTAAACTTACAGTGATAATCAGGCCCCGGGGTTCTCACCTTAAAAGCCCTGACGTACATTTCTAGGTTTTGATGAGGCCTCCCCTATACCTTTTATTAATAGTATATTTGTTGTACCTGAGCAAAACAGAAAGCTCCAAGTCTCCTGCCTGGCTTAGGATCTCAGATCACATGTTACTCTCAAAATTTACCTCCAAGATTACCTGTACACAGCAATAGGGGCTACTTTTATAGAGCTATAAGTATGCTTCCACTGGCAAGGAAACAGAGGACGTTCATTCAGAAGTGTCAATGGAAATATAGTCATCTTAGAATTCTTGGGCTAAGCTAAAAAGATTCTTTAGGACAAAGCCAAGTTTCACTGAGATTGTGATTGTGCAGCCAAAGAAAATGTTGGTTTTTCAAAACTTGAGATCAAAGCTAAACAGAAAAAATAATTTATGTTCACAATGGTCACCCATGAAACTTGGGCTGCAAAGATTTATTCCACCATTGCCATGAGTCACCCTATACCTTAAACTTTAAGACATTCGTATTTCTACTCTTTCAACTGGGCAAACACACATTATTCTTTCAGTTATTTTTTTATTGGTAAAATGTTTTTATATGGTTAAAACATTGATAAAAATTCAAATTATAACATTCATTTTTTACTTTTTTTTTTCTTAAAGCAAAAGCAGATAACTTTTTAAATAATGGCCATTACCCAAGTTCATGGAATAGAAATTTGTGCTAAGACTTCTTCATATTTTTAAATTCATAAGGATTTGATGTTTCATTGTATAGGAATTTATTTTCCAATTAGATGATTTGAGAAAAAGGAAGATTATAAAAAGGATTTTTTTGGGCTGCTTTTGCTTTTATCCAGGTTTTCATAGTGTCGCTATGAAGGCTAAAAGTGATCATTCTCAATAACCCATTGTGCAGATAAAAACGTAGCCATGAGAAGTCATTGACTATTAACTTATGGAACATACCGCATTTAAATAGTAACAGTACCAAATTCTGCTGCCTTCAGTATATTGTTTTATATCGTGTGTGTGCAGCTGCTTCTCTTTTCCTCTTTTCCTTCCTTCCTCAAGACCAGATGAGATACTTTTCCAGCTTAGAGAGGCCTTGTTCTTAAGTTTAGTCTGTTGGTAAAATTTAACACTCTCCTGTGGTTTTGATTTCAAGATACTAAAGTATTAAAATATCTTAATAAGTAGGATACTTATTTTTTACTCTATATAGCCAGGAAAAAAAGCTAGTCAATAGCAAATAAGAAGTATAGTTTCTTTGATTTTTGAAGTAATTTTGAGCCTTTTTCTGTTGTGATTTATCGTCTACTCTTCTAGTATTTTCTAACTAAAGTATTTTTCTTTATGCAGGTTACTCACTACAAACAGTACCCACCCAACACAAGCAAAGTTTATTCCTACTTTGAATGCCGTGAAAAGAAGACAGAAAACTCCAAACTAAGGAAGGTGAAATACAAGGAAACAGTATTTTATGGGTTGCAGTACATTCTTAACAAGTACTTAAAAGGTATTACTTTTCCTAGTATATGTAAAACACTGCTTTTATGTAATACTTCATAATTTTTTCCTATAGTGTTATTTGAAGTAAGTTTTTAAATAGTCTAATGTTGATATTTATTTAATTTCTTTAACTACTTTAGGAGTCTTTTGGAATTTTTTTAATCTGTTAATTTGAATGCATTAAATCTTATAATTTGATGTGTATGCTTGATGTTCTAAGTATGAGAAAGGTTTTCTGAAACTGGTAAGTTTAGAAAAGTCAGTAATTTTTGGAGGTTAATATGGTTTATTAATTAATTCAACGTAAAGCATTTGTTACTGACCTGGAAACTCATTTTGAATTATGGTGGCAATTATAATTAGAATATTTTTACACTAGTCAGTTTTACCTTAAAGACCTAATTTTTAAAACTACCTATGTCTGTGGACTTAGTTTCAAATGCATATTAAAACGGAAAAGTCCCCAAAATAATTTCTGTGCTTTTTTATTTGGAAGTCCATTTCTAGTCTATTTTTTAATGGTGTCTCTTGGGGGAAAACAGTTCCCAAACATCTGTACATCTTGGAAAGTTTTATCTCTATCTTTTGAAATAAAAATAATCTCAGAATTGAATATAGATTAAGTTGAATTCTATGCAAATGGTATCCTTTTTCTATGATCTTGGCTATCTTAAAATCAGACCATTCAGATAATGTTAAATTATTGAAAAAGAAAACCTAGCTAGATACCAGAAGGTACTTAATTGTGGAAAGAATGTCCAAGATATTTTAAATGAATTTACTAGTTGTCTTCTATAAAGTTAACAAAGACTGATGGCACGCTTTTAGTTCTATAGCTTAAAAACTCTGTAAAATATTATTTATCATTAATTATAACTAAAATTCATTGATTGCCTATTCTAGGTCAGCATTATTTGTAAATGGCTCATAAGTCTTATTTAGTCCTCACAACCATCCTGTAAGTGGGTACTCTACTGTTTTCCTCATTTACAGATGAGAAAAGTTAACTAAAAGTGTTTTTGGGGGGCAAAAATTTAGTAACTGTGAAAATTAATTGCTTACCATCCCTGAAGAGATCACATTCTTTATGAATAAAGTGAGAACGTTCACCTGGATATAAGAAGCTTTTGAGTCTTTTCAAATTTAAAGAGTGTCAAAATTCATTGAGATAGAAAACATATTTTTTAGTTCATTTATTGTGATTTTTAAAAAATACAATACAAGTAATAATTTTTTCTGTTTATACATCTGCTTTTGAAATAAATTAACATTTATGCTTAGAGTGAGTGGTTGAAGTATAAATTCCTTTTCTGATTCTGCTGTTGACTCTGGGTGGGTCATGTAACCTCTCAGTTATTTTTTTAATCCACAGAATGGGTGAAATAACTAAAAATATTAATTCTGTGACAATTCAGCAACTCACAGAATGCCTTTAGAAATGTAAATAGGACATGTATATTCTTTTAGGTAAAGTAGTGACCAAAGAGAAAATCCAGGAAGCCAAAGAGGTCTACAAAGAACATTTCCAAGATGATGTCTTTAATGAAAAGGGGTGGAACTACATTCTTGAGGTAAAAGATGGTTTCATGTTTTGATCTATCTTGGTTTTGCTTTTAGTTCAAAATTTCTTGCAAAGGAATTTGAATAGAAGATTATACTATCATTACAATTCTTTTTTGCTTGTGATCTGAATAAAATGGCTATTTTAGACATGCTTGTGAAAAGTTAAGGGTAACATTTGATTCCTTCTCCCCACCAGTGGTAAATCATTAGCATATAAAATCGACATCAAGTCTAAGTAATTAAATCAATTATAATTTAAATAACTAGCATTTTTCAGAAAGATAATTTAATCCATTCTTGAAAATACACTATAATTAAGAAAGGGCTTGGTTATTTGACAATTTCAAAATGTAGATCTTTTCCTTAACTGTGAAAATAGATGCTGTGAGTCTATCACTACCAGTAATTCTAGGAAATGTCTCTCACTGAATAGTTAGAATGGTTGGTGCAGATTCATGGAGCTGATTTTTATTCTTTATTGTATTATAATATGCATACCTAGTATGTTTGGATTCATTGCTTAAACTTCTGGGCACTCAAAGACATGGTAATTGAATTATAAGAGCTGAATGTCCTCTGGTGGTTTTCTTTATTACAAAGATCAAATGGGAATGGAATCTATTGGCAACTCATGATGTTAAGTGTTAATTTAAATCTCACAAACGAAAGTCTTCTACATTGTACAGGCCATTAAACACAAAATAATTAGAAATACTTTAACTTTCATGTCCATATTAAAATACTGAGTTTTATTATTTGGTAATTATGGGTCTTAGAAAAAGGTAAGCACTCTGTGCTACACTTTTCCCATATTTTAAGTAAGGTCAGTAAAATCTGTGGGCTAACTCCTGTACTTGCCTCATTTCTTTTTTGTGAAGTTTTTTGTGAGGATAATTACAGTAATAAGATGAGTTTGGTGCTATGCTTATTACTATAATTCCAGCAGCCAAGGTTGTATGTCGTTTGATTATGATCACAAAATCTTAGGGAATTATAGGTTCTCTAGAGATAATCTTGTGTAACCCCATTTTACAAACATAGAATCTGCGACCTAGAAGTATCAAGTAACTTGTCCAAGGTCTCCCAGCTCCTTGTAAGTCCAAGCCAGGATTTGTAAGGCAGTGTTCTTTTTGCTATATTATGATGCCTCCAGTGCTTCTCATTAATTTTTCTTTTATTTAATTACCTTGTCCCAAATCATACAAATAAACTATAATATTAGGATTTCTGAAACAACTTGCCTTCCTAGCAAAAAGTTAGCCACAACTTTTACCTTTAAAAGGGGGAGGTAGTGGGCGGAGGTACAGTTAAATATCTAGTAGCTTACCATGTAGCAAATAACCCTTAGCCTACTTTTGGAAGGAATTGTTGTGTTAGTAAGAAGTCAGTTAAGTTAGACTTGGGTGTTGATTGCTTAGGTTCTGTGCTTGGCCTTTAAAATGGTTTCAGATCTACTACCAGAATCAAGGGAACCTTTTCAGGGTTCTTCTGCAGGGATTTCCCCCTCTCTCCCCTCTCTTTTCTTTTGTTCTAAAATAGAAATGCCTTATTTTACCTTTCAGTCTTTAGCCTTTCTTTTATGAAAATGGCCAGTTTAGAATAAAGATAGTGGCCGGGCGCAGTGGCTCACATCTGTAATCCTAGCACTCTGAGAGGCTAAGGCTGGAGGATTCCTCAAGGTCAGGAGTTCGAGCCAACCTGAGCAAGAGCGAGACCCCCGTCTCTACTAAAAAATAAGAAAGAATTTAATTGGCCAACTAAAAATATATAGAAAAAATTAGCTGGGCATGGTGGTGCATGCCTGTAGTCCCAGCTACTGGGGAGGCTGAGGCAGAAGGATCACTTGAGCCCAGGAATTTGAGGTTGTTGTGAGCTAGGCTGACGCCACGGCACTCTAGCCCAGGCAACAGAGTGAGACTCTGTCTCAAAAATAAATAAATAATCGAATTAAGGTAGTATTCTTAGAAAACTTTGAATATATATGTTGGATTAAACTCATCCTTTCTTTTTTTCTGAAAGAGCAGGGAAACAACAGCTTTTTTGTTGTGATCAATTTGGAATTTTGTACCTCTTCTAGTGGTAGATATTAGCAGAAGCACTTGACAGCATTAAATTTAAAAATTATTATCAGTGCCTAAGTTGTTAATAATTTTAACTAATTTTATTTTAAAAGGATAAGGATATTCTGACTAGAGTACTAACATTATAACATCTGTAATTGTAATGTCTATGACAGTAAATTTAGCTTCTGTAAAATGTAAAGAAACCTTAATAGAACAGATAATTGAGTATCATCTGTTAAATGAATAAATTTATTTTCTCCTCCCAGAAGTATGATGGGCATCTTCCAATAGAAATAAAAGCTGTTCCTGAGGGCTCTGTCATTCCCAGAGGAAATGTTCTCTTCACAGTGGAAAATACAGATCCAGAGTGTTACTGGCTTACAAATTGGATTGAGGTGAATTGGTTTTTGTTTTTTAAATCTTATTTAACATTAATTGAAAATGTAAAGATCATTGAACTGGGATTCTAGTTTAGAATTTGCTACTAATAAAGCTATATAATCTCCCAAAATTTACTTACCTTTTCCAGGCCTCAATTTCCTCATCTATAAAATGACAGTTACACTAAATAATCTTTAAGCTTACTTCTAGTGAAATCTAATGTTCTGAGATTTTTTTCTAAACCAAATTATTGAGAATTATTACTTTTAAAGGTCAGTTGGCTTTTGTCTGATTTGTTGGCATTATAAAGATATATCATCTTACAGCAAAATTAGAAAAACAGCACAAGTACATTTCTGGTAACTTAAGACATTTTATGATGTCCTGTTCCAGTTGTACTAGAAGAACTTTGTTTAACTTTTAATAACTACTTTCTTTATTTTTATCTAATCAGTTCTAATTTACTTAGCTTCTCAATAGTTTAGTATAGATTTTATCTGTAAGAAGAAATACCCTAGAAAGTAACTATAGAAATAACACCTTAATAGATAAGAAATATTAACTTAGTTCTTACAGCTGACTCTTTAATTTATTGGTTAAACTAATTTGCTATTACATTGTAAAATAATACACTTAAGATTCACTTATAAAAACTGAAAAAAATTTGAAAAAGTAAGAGATCCAAGAATATGTTCAAAATAAATTTTACTAAGTTGACAGGAAATGAAAAACATTCTTCTTAATGAGTGCGATGCGCATCACCTGGAGGATGGACACGCTTGAAGCTCTGACACAGTGGGGGGGGGTGGCAAGGGCAATATATGTAACCTTACCAATATTTGTACCCCCATAATATGATGAAATAAAAAGAAAAAAAAAATTCTTCTTAAACTCTAGATGGACCATCAACTAATAATAGGCTAATGATAGACTCAGAAAAAGTATACAGTTAAATAAAGGTTTTAAATAGTCTATACCATATATTAAAACTTTAAATTAACTTTTAACTCAAAGAAAAAGGAATGTATCTTGTTAGTTTTTTTATAATTGTTAATATTATTTGTACTGGCAAATATTTGATTTTGAGGGGATAATATTATTAAAACACAAGAGAAGAGTTCTTATCCACATCATCTAGGCTAGGCTTTTACCTTAAATGTTGCAAGATCCCAAACAGATAAATCTAATTTAGGAAATTTATCATCTGTGGGTTAACCTTTTTCATATTTTTCTGTTTAGTTTTCTGACTGGGGATTTGGTCAATAAGTTTTCACACTTAAGTATAATTGAACTTTCCTAAAGCAGGTATTTATGGAAGTAGAGAACTAGTTACCATTCCACCTTGCTTCATGTGCAATTTCCTTTATTCTCTTCTGAAAGTGAAAAAACAACTGGCCTTAAAAAGAAATATTTGCCTTTTAATAACTTACTATTTTTTATTTATTTCACTAAGAAACTTTACAGTAAAAAATTTTATATCAGTCATCTTAAACTGATAGTTAGCAAATACATAAGTATCATTTTTAATAAAAGAAATTATTAAACATAAATCTAATATGGGCCTATTAGATTTTGTTTAATAAAAGCAAATAGACCCTTGTTTTTAGTTGCTTATAAATTCTGAAACAGAATTTACATCCTTTACTTCTTTCTACTTATTTACTATTTTAAATTATTGTAGTCCTAGGTAAATATTTATATGTAAGGCATAAGAATTTATAGTCTAATACCATGTATCCCTTATTGTAGTTCTGATAGAACCTATGTTTTTTAAAAAAATATGTTTACTCTGAATACCAGGTCCCCAGAATAGACTTTACTTCATAGACACTTTCCATCCTTTGTGGGGTTTTTTGGTGAGATAAAGGAAATTCATCCTACTCTTACCAGTCCCCAGCCCTAAGTTTACCACCTTGTATTTGGAATCTGCTAGCAGCTCCAACAGACTTCTTATTTATAAACTTGAGGATGTTCTTTAGGCAGTCCTTGATTTAGAACATTTTAAATAATAGCACTAAATAATATTCCTTTCAGTTCCATTTCCCAGTATGTGTTCAAAGTTGTTTATAATTATTTATTGATTGTTTTTCACCTGGTAGTTGTACACTGAATTTTAAAACATACTAAAATTATTGAGTTGCTTTTTAATTTCAGTATTGGTGCTAGGAGAAACCTTAGTAGAAGAAAATTTAGTCCTCTCCTAACATTTCAATACTGTTTAAGAGAGACAAGGAATTCTGGGAAGTTGTCTCAGGCTTATGAGGGGCCTGATGAGCAAGTATATTGGGCTAATAAGCCTACCCCTCTCTTCTACCATAAAACAAAGCAAACCCTTTTTGCTATTGAAAAGGAAAGATGACTTTAACAACAATTGCACTGATCAAATGTCCTCATTTTATAGATGGGGAAATTGAGCCCTGACAGGTGAACAGAGTAGGTGCCAGCACCATTTCTCATTCTTTGAAGCACTTATCCTGCATAGTCACATTATAACAAACACTTCTGAAAGGAAATGTACAGGTCATTTACTTTAGTCTTAGTTTTTAGCTAATCATTTTATCTTGATTTGTGGGGCCAGTTGCTGTTTTGGAAAAGTTTCCAACAAGGCCTGCTTTATTAGACCTTGGATTAACCCAAACTAACTTGCCTTTTTTTCCCTTGCTTACACCTACAGTGATCTTTTTAAAAGGGGAGTGATTTTATTAAGAGTGTAATTTAAGCTGATTTTGTTGGACTATGGAAAGGAAATGGTGATGTGAAGGATCACTGTGTCTGATAGTTATTTCTCTCCTTCTCTGGCATTTTTTGAGGGGTAAGGTCAATCTTCTACCTTTATAACTCCACTAGAGTTTTTCACATTAAGTTTTATATCTTTTTCATATTCCTAGATAATATCAGTATTTGAGTTGAATTAAAATGTGAGAGTTGATTGAATTAAATTCAACAAATGAATATTAATTAAGTACCAGCTATGTACCAAAAAAAGCTGGGCACAGAAATCAGAATAAAATATGTCTCATTTAAAGGGCCTTTGAGGGAGAGGTGATAATTCATTCCTAACTAACCACTGATACCATTAAGAATTACTGCTGAGTTAGTGGTAGGAAAATAGGTAATTTTGTCAAAGGAATCATGAAATAGAAAATAAAAATCTTTAATAAGGGGAAGGAATTGCTAAGGAAATGGCACAGTGTTCTTAGAATGACACATAGTCCAGTGGGGACTGCAGCTTTAAAGTGAAAAAATGTGTAGTAGGAGCTAAACCTGTCAGTGGTAAACAGGGCAAGATTATGGAAGGCCTCAAATCTTGTATAAATTGACTCCCCCACCACACACACACCCCATGGACAGTAGATGGCCATAGGCTTTTTAGGAATGGTGCAACCTGAGCAAAACTTGCTCTAGAATGATAACCACTAGCAATATGAGTCAGTAGTTAAAGAGGCTAACAATTAGAGGTAGCATAGTCATAGGCAGTGGGATCAAAAGAAAAATTTCAGAAGCAGAATGGTCAGAGGTTCCAGGTGATGGGTCATAGAGTTTAAGTTAGGAGTTGCATCTGTTTTCTGTTTTGTAACAAACTACCCCGACATTTAGTGGCTTAAAACAACTGTTATTTCTCATGATTCTTATGGTTGACTGGATGATCATCTGCTGGTCTTGCTTGGACTTATACATCTGCATTTAGCTGAGTGTTCAGCTATGGCTGGACTGTCTATAATGGCCTCACTCTTATGTCTGGGGCCTCAGCTCAGATAGCTGGGACTACCAGACCTCACTTCATAACAGTCTTCTTCACCGCATGTTACTCTCTGAGTTCTAAGAGAATGAGAATAGAAACTGCAGAATGTCTTGAAACTGGGAGTTGGAAATCACACAACATGACTTCCTCCATGTTCTGTTGGTCAAAATCAAATCATAAGGTCAGTGCAGAATCAAGGGATGAGGAAATAGACTCCATCTCTTGATTAGAAGAGTGCAAAGCTCCACTTAATCACAGGAGTCTAAGGCTACAGGTTTTTTTTAAGATGACCAAATTGGCAAGTCCAAGGTTAAATCATCTTTTTATTTGTTTTTACTTATTTATTGATCACTTAGCTGGTTCAATAAGAGCTTGTTTTATAAAATTTAATTAAGAAGTTAAGTATCTTTTTGGTTCACCTGAGACATTGCTATCATCTTAGCACTCCTTGAGAAACAGATTTGAAGCTGCTTCTAATGGGATACTATCTGATTTATAAAAGAAGTGGTGAATTCCTAAGCCATAATAATTAATATGGTTGCTGTGGTTAAGCATGAGACTTTCTTTGGAGTTTCCTGGCAGCCAAGATAAAAAGGGAAATCAAGGAATAGTTCTTATCAGAAAGTTAGAAACCTAGCAATTCTTCTATTTTCTTATTTTGGAACTTACAGTCCCTGAATTAAAGTGGACAGTGACCTTGCAGTTAAATAGCATATGCAGAAAAGTTTCATGTGACTTACTTATAATGACCTTTGATAAAAGCTAAGAACATGAAGCATAACTCAGTGAATAGAATTCACTGATAAGATAAAGTGTCTCAAGTTTATAACCTACCAGTTGTCATATTAGATCTAAGGGAAAATTAGATCCAAGACTACCTAGAAGAGTAAGTGAATAACTTCTTTAGACCAGAATTATTCAAGATGTAGTCCATGGACCGGGGCTGGTCCATGACCTATTTGATGCAAATCCACATGAAGTACAGAAATCAAGAATAAGCATTTAGAAACTTGGGGCAGTTTGACATTGCCTCAATATCCATGTGAGAGTGTACTTTATAAAACTTCTGGTTTATAACAGATGGAAATTTTTGAAAATTGATCGTTTCATCAGAGATGGTCCTTCAAAATATTATTTGCTTCTTTGGAGCTTTTGATAGAAACTTAGTTATTTGAAATTCTCTACTCTTGAGGGCCTGGGGTGCTTATCTTCTTTGTTGCTGATTGGAGAGCTGAGCCATGCACTATGTCTGGAATGCACACGGTAGGCATCCTGCTGTACAGTTGAAATGTCTAATTGGTCCTTCTAATGGAAGAGAAGTCTAGTACATGCCTCGAAAGGAAGCTAAGATTTTCCTCAGAAAGAATTCAATATTTTATTTATTAATATTTGTGGTTAATTTTGTTACTACAGACTATTCTTGTTCAGACCTGGTATCCAATCACCGTGGCCACAAATTCTAGAGAGCAGAAGAAAATATTGGCCAAATATTTATTAGAAACTTCTGGTAATTTAGATGGTCTGGAATATAAGTTACATGATTTTGGCTACAGAGGAGTCTCTTCCCAAGAGGTAAGAAACTGAAACCATCCTCATTTAATAACATGTGGATTGTCAGTTAGAGTACCACTATCAATTTTTGGGAATGTTATTGGAATTGATCTTGGTTCTAAGCAGGCCACATTTTGAAATTCCAAAGATTCAACCAGTAAATACATATTAAGTACTTACTATGTGTTAGCAAGGTATATGGAGTATAGCCTTCAACAAATGTCCCTGCCCTTTATATATTAGATGGATGGACATATAGAGACAGACATAAAAATATATTAGATGTCAAATGATGCTACAGGGGAGTGCAAGGCAGGGTAAGTGAAGAGAGAGTGATGGGAGTGGGGGTGGGCACTATTAAGTAGGCCTCTTTGAGAAGATAACAGATGGATCCTTAAATATTTAGGAAAAACAATCTTTGTCATAAGGAACTATTATCTCTGATAATAGTTTAATATTTCTGTAAGAATAGCTAAAGATAATAATTCCCTTGGCACTGATGCTTATACCTTAAATATGAGTTTTTCTTTTTCTTTTTTGGATTTTGGTTTTTGGTTGATTTTCCAGACTGCTGGCATAGGAGCGTCTGCTCATTTGGTTAACTTCAAAGGAACAGATACAGTAGCAGGAATTGCTCTAATTAAAAAATATTATGGAACGAAAGATCCTGTTCCAGGCTACTCCGTTCCAGCAGCAGAACACAGGTAAAATTCTGTTTGTTTTCATCCTCCTTTTACCTAAATATTTGTTATCTAAAACTACTAATTTCTTCACTCTTGTATTAGTAACTCATGGATGTTTTGCCTAACTACAGAGCCAGGTACTATAGTAAATCTTTATGAACTTGAGCAATACAAATTCAGTATTTATATTTTGTATAAAGATTGGAATCAGAGAGGTAGAGAACTTTTAACTATGCTAGAAGAAACAGTTTACTATATTGCCATATGCAGTTAGGTTTTAGTCATTAAATTAAGTTTAGAAGTATTCACTGTTAAGTACTGGTCACTTTTTTCTCTTTCCCCCTTCTTTTACATGACCTTACCTATCTTTGCCTTAGAAATTGTCATTTAGACCCAATATCTACAATTGTAGATGAGAAAGTAAGACTTTTGATGAAAGGGAACTTGTCCAGCTTCTTTTTATGCTTTCTTACCTGCTCTTATTGAACCATTTTCAATTATACTAGAAGGAAATTAAAATCTTGGCTACAGCTGCTTTGGTCCTAGAGCTGACTTTATTGATAAATGGAGTTTTTAAATGTATGTCAACTCTTTATTTTATTTCTGGTTTTTATAACAAAAGTATTTAATTATTTGGGAATGTTTATTAAGTTCTACTCAAACTTGAAAATTGCAGAGTGCTAAAACCAGCAGTAAGTTTAGAATAAAGCTGAGCTTTATTATTATTGATGCATATTAATTGACTAACTTTCATATTCATAGCAGAATACTAGATGCTACAAGGGATAGAAGGATATAAAAAAAATTGATCCTATCCTTAGGATAGTACATAGTCTGCTTTGTTGCTTAAGTACTTTTACAGAGGTACAATTAAAGTGCTATAGTGGTGCAAGGGAAGGAGCGGAAGGATCATACATTCCACTGGCAGGATCAAGAAAGCTTTTTATAGAGGTAGTATGTAAAATCTTAACTTTTTGAAGGAACGGTAAAATTCAATGGCTAACATTGGGCGATTATTCTCTGAGTAAATATTTATTGCCTTCTTACCATGTATTGAGCATTGTGATGAAAGAGCAAGAATGAAAGAAGAGAGTGTGAATGTGTTTAGGGAATAAGGGCTGAAACAGATATTTTAGGGAACACTGGGTAGACTGGAAGACAGGTTAAGCTTAGTAAGGGCCCTTGAATTTATTTTGACATTGTATGTTTAACTATGTGCACATCATAGCTAGATTATTCTTCGGTGTTTTCAAATGGGAGCAGGCACTGAAGTTTTTAAGCAAAGAAGTGATATTATTAGAGAAATATTTTAGGAGATTATTTTGATAGTAGGATATCCTGTGGATTGAAAATAAAGAAAAACCAGAAGTTAGGCTTTATAGAAAGCTACTGCAGCAGTCTTACGGTATGAAATCCAGAACCAAGTGGCCAAATGAATGGAAAGTAGATAAACATGAGCAATGGCTTGGGAGATAAAATTGCTAAAACTTAGGGCTCAGTAAAGAGTAGCTTCCACTAATATTTATGAGCAATGTCATATTAGTGAGGCCTTGTTGAACATTTTACATACAAGTTTCAAGACTTCTGAACTGGGAGAGTCAGGGTGTCATCAGATAAAAGTTTTAGAGTTAAAATATTTTTATTTTGGACTTAGATGTACATACATCTTTTAAAAATTTAGTGTAGTATGCACATATTAGATTACTTATGGTTTTGTTTCAAAGTAGTATCATGAGTATACTGTAAATCTGAGAATAAGAATAATATCTTCTTTACGGCTTTCATGTTAAAATGAAAAAGATGCTATATGTGGATGCAGAGTGAAAATCCATTTTATTTTGATAGTCTCATATTTACTACATTTGTAAGTTTGACTCCATAATATATGAGAATGCTTCAGATGTTCTTAATAGAAACATCTTTTAACACATTTACTGCAATCAATGTGAGTTGTATTTAACTCATGCTAGTTTTGAGCCTGGGGTCTTATGAAGCAAAACCTGGGCAAAACACTACAGTTGGTTTGTAAAAATCTTGTCGAAATTCTTATTGTTACAATTAATATTGACAAATTAATTCTAAAAACATGGATTAAATGAATAGAAGTCAGTACATTTCATTTTTCATTAAATTAGAAAGGATCATTTTGTTTTCAAAGTTTTTATTGTTTTCATAATAAAACCCCGTGGCCCCAAGAAAAATTTTTTTTCTAGTGTGGCAGTCAATATTTTAAAAATAGCTTAGTGTAGTGAAAAGATCACTGGACTGAAAGTTGGGAACGCTGAGTGATTTACAGCTGACATGGTTGATGGCCTTGAGCAAGTCACTTTATCTCTGTTTTTCAGTTCCTCCCTTCAGCAAAACAAAAGGAGGATACAATATCAGAAGGTCATTGAGGATAAATGATCTAACATCTAAAATAACTTTAAAATAAAAACTCTATAAATATAGAACTTTACCATTATTATTATAAATATCTTCTTAAAGAATATATGAATCTGGACCTAGAATATTTAATTGCATAACCTTTTTGTCTCAAACTTTGGAAAGATATCAAATTTAATTTGGTGCTTAAAATTGGGATTAACAGCATGGGTGGAATTCATTGAACAGTTAAGATCTTCATATACAAAATAGTGTACTAGAAGAATAGATGTTAGGATTATATTATGTAGAGAGTGCTATAGGAAATGTCTATGAGATGATGAGATGAAGATATTCCACCTACTTCCTATCTAATAAGGTAGATCTGGAGCCCAGAAGAAAAACATGAGCCTAAGATACAGATATTGGAAATTCTCACCACAAGAGTGTTTTTTTGGAAAGCTTTGAGACTTTCACACAGGAAGGTATTAGAGAGGGAGACAAGTGCCCAGGTTAGAGCCATGAGAAATATTGCCATTCGGCAAGTTAGATTGAAGGAGGAGAACACAGCATCTGGGAGAGACTGAAGAGGAATCATAGAAAATAGGAAAAAGAAAAATGAAACATGGAGATGTCATTGAAGTGAAAGGAAAGAAAGTTTCAGGAAAGTTCAGATGCCATGGAGAAAACCAAGTAAGATACAAGCTAAAAGTTGACAAGTAAGTTTGGTAGACATGATACAAGTAGCAGAGGTGACTATATTGATAACACCTTTAGTAAATAATAACTGCTTAAGCAATGACCTCTAACTGTAGAAGTTCACTCTTAGGTTGTAATGTTCTCCAGTGTTGCTATTCATTGAGCTTAATACTCTCCGTTATACACAAAACAGTAGCAATTCTGAATATGAAAAAGGGGCTTCTCTTCATCCATAATTTAAGTTTCCATTTAGCCTGCAGATGCTTGCATGAAGTAGAGAATTGACATCATAGTTATTGGCAGCCTCTGTACTTATAGAAGTGTTCACAGTTAGATGAGTTTATATCAATAGGCCCTCTCTGTTTTGGATAAGGGTAGTCTCTCAGTAACTAAATCTTTATAACCTGAAGTGTGCATGCTCAGCTACCCCCAGCATACCTTTGATGGTATGGGAAAAGGTGTTTGCTCCGGTCCTTTAGGAAAAAACTTGTTACATAAAATGACAATTGAAGACATAAATTAGTACAACTCTTCAAACAGTTTTGAGTTAAACCTTATAATAAATGAATAAATGAATGAACCTTTATAATAAATGAATAAGCTGTCTCTTTATTTTACTGTGGAGAACAGGATAGAGGCAAAAACTAGAAAATTAGGGAGAATGAAAAGTTGCTTGGCATAAGGAAATGGTAATGATTTTCAAATTCATTGTTAAATTGTTTAAAAATTTTTAAATGTACTTTATTATATATTAATTTTCCAACAAATACACAGGTTGCGCGTCCCAAATCTGAAATATTCCAAAATCTGAAACTTTGCTTAAAGGAAGTGTTCATTAGAGCATTTGAGAAAATCAGCTTTTCAGATTTGGGGCACTCAACTGATAAGTATATTTGGGGCACTCAGCTGGTAAGTATAACGCAAATATTCCAAAATCTGGAAAAATTTTAAATTTGGAACACTTCTGGTCGCAAGCATTTCAGATGAGGGATAATCAACCTGTAATTACATGTCAAACATGAATCTATCCAATAAGAAGAATCAGTATTGAGGACATTGCAAAAATCACTCTAGCATTTCTTGCCTAATAGAAACTCTCATACTTTATTTCCCATCCTTAATTATATTTTGCTTAAACTAAATATTAAAATTCTTATTCCCTGGGCATATATTAATTTGTAGTAGATAATCTATAAATGAAATAAACGCCTGCTATTGGTCATTTGAAGATAGAGCAGGTAAAGAGTTAGTTGACTATATATATGTGTAGTATAGTATAAATAATTGTCTAAGTAATTGCCTCTAAGTGTAAGATTTTGAAAGAATAAAGACAAAATATGTGTCCCTAATATTATTGGTATCTGATTTTGAAAATTTTACAGAAGGGACCCAAGTGCTTGCATTGCCTAACAAACTAATGAGAGTATGTATTCATTCTTTCTAACATCTTTACATAAAGTATAGAGGGCATTCAGCAAGTGCTTTTTAGTTCACTATTTTAAATCAGTAGATTCAGGAATACAAAAAAAAAAAGTTTATAATTGGTTAAATGTGACATAAGGACTTAAGAGCTAAGTAACTTAATAACTATTGAAGAAGATTAAGGTTGCTTACAAACTAATTGTCTAGGGGGTGCTTGACCCAAATATTTCCTTTGCCTTATTGTGTACATTCATTAAACTAACTTACTCACCTTCTGTGTGATGTTAACAATTTAGTATAGTAAACATGAGATACGATTAACAGTGATTCAGGAATAGATGTGTCTGCTTAAGTAAATCTGTTTTTTCATTTTGTTTTCTAGTACCATAACAGCTTGGGGGAAAGACCATGAAAAAGATGCTTTTGAACATATAGTAACACAGTTTTCATCAGTGCCTGTATCTGTGGTCAGCGATAGCTATGACATTTATAATGCCTGTGAGAAAATATGGGGTGAAGATCTAAGACATTTAATAGTATCAAGAAGTACAGAGGCACCACTAATAATCAGACCTGATTCTGGAAACCCTCTCGACACAGTATTAAAGGTAAATTTTAATACGCAACTTGGTAATTAAAATGCCTGTAGACCAACTGCATCAACACTGCTTTTAATTTCATTTATACACACACCATCTCAGAGCTGTCTGGACCACTTCTCTTATTTATAGTTGCAGCCCAGAGAGAGTAATAGGTTTGCCCAAGGTCACATGTTAATAGCAGAGAAAGAATTCAGAGAATTATGGGTTATTTATGTACTCTCATTAGACGATCATGTACTGTTGAGTAGATATTTTCTTTTCAGCTTACCTTCAAATTTAATTAACAGCATTGCCATTTTAATTAATCCAGTGATTTGGGCACCAAATCTACTTGTGGTTTGTTTCTTTTCTTTTACCACAAGTCATTACTAGACCTTTGAAATTGTTAGTGCAGAAGAAATATGTGCAGGGTAATGTGGAGTAAAAATAATTCAAAAATACTTTTCAAGTAGTAGTTCTTTAGAGATACTGTTGAATCTTAACATAGCAGTATTGCAAGTGAATTTCAGATTGCTTTCTTCAAAAGCAATAATAAGAGCAGGGTTATGTGATGCCTACTATAAGAACAATACTGTGTTAGGTACTTTATGTAAGCTGTGTCATTTAATCTCTGCAAACTGATTCATCAATATGGAATTTTCTCATTGTTAGAATCTTTAATCTATTTAGAAAAAGGAAGTATTTGTTGTGGGGGGAGAATGTGTCTTGTAGGTCCTTTGTGTCTCTGACCAAGGTTTCTAAGAAATTTTAAATCTGTGTACAAAACTTTCAATAGTTAATGATTGAGTAGGATGGTTTGCATATTATGCAATATGGCTTTAATTAAGAGCAAAGGAGAGCTTGAGAGAAACTATGGGTTCTATATGCTTCATTCCCAGCTTTCTCTGCCTATCACAGTTTCTCTGAACTTTGTGATTCAAATAGGTTTATATTCAAGTTATGTCAGACAAAATTAAACCAAACAAAATTATTTTTCACAAGCAGAATAAATCCAAGTCAAAAGTATAATCTATAAGTTAAATGATACTTTATATACTTCTTAAAAATATTATATTTGTTTTATCTCCTCATATTAAGAATTTTTCTTCTGAATCTGTATAATTTGAAAGATGTGAGGGGGGAAAAAACTTATTTGAGCCACTTTCTGGTATAAATTGACTCAATAGGAAATAGCATGCTTGTTTCTAATGTGATTAAAGGGGGTTGGGACCAAATTTTAGAAGGCGTATACATAGTGCTATAAAATTAAGTAGTTTTATAGTCTCAAGATTCTCTAGCAAAGCAAAATTATTTTTTTTAGCTTTGGAAAGTTCTCATACTTGTTTTCAGTTTTAGTTAATTGTGTTGCATGTGTATTTTTCCATACAGGTTTTGGATATTTTAGGTAAGAAGTTTCCTATTACTGAAAACTCAAAGGGCTACAAGTTGCTGCCACCTTATCTTAGAGTCATTCAAGGGGATGGAGTAGATATTAATACCTTACAAGAGGTATGTGTTTTATATTAAAAGTTTTAGGCATTGCTTACAATTTAGCTCTTTTATAATACTTTGATAAACAACACATTACTAATTTAAATACAGTTGTCTTTTCATAAATGTTTATGTTGGTGTATGTCTTCTGTGCATTGCGTAAAGTTTAAAAATAATAATACTTTAAGATGTAGACCAGCCAAACCATACTTACTCTGTTAGCCCTCATTGGCCGTGATGAATGATGAATCTAAAGAAGTATTGCTATGAAAGAAGAACATGTCAGTCAAGGAATGTCCCTTGTAATATAAAACAGAAAGTCTTGACTCTGCCCATATAGGTCTGAGTTTTAATAGAATTGAGCTTTAATATGCTAGCTAACACATGACCTGTGAACTTCCCAGCCTGCAGAACTGTCAGCTAAATAAACCTCTTTTCTTTATAAACTGAAAAAAAGAATCGAGCTTTATGTACTCTAACAATGTAAAACTCAAATATTAGTAATGGGTGCTTCTTCAGAAATTATAGAATGGCTTGCCACCTCTTCTAAATTAAGCATTGATTGTCATCACTGTTATTAAATTTAACCAAATAATGTAAGTGTTACACAGGCAAACCTCATTTTATTGTGCTTCACAGATAGTTTGTGGTTTTTTTATTTTTTGGTTTTGTTTGTTTTTAACAAACTGAAGGTTTGTGGCAACCCTACATCAAGCAAGTCTATCCATGCCATTTTTTTTTTTCAACAGCATGTATTCACTTCATGTCTTTTGTCACATTTTGGTAATTCTTGCAATATTTCAACTTTATTATTATATCTGCTATGGTGATCTTTGATCAGTGATCTTTGATGTTACTATTGCAAGTGGTTTGAGGCACAACAAACTGTAACCAGATAAGAGGGTGAACTTAATTTGATACATGTTGTGTGTTCTGACTACTCCACCAACTACCCCTTCCTCCATCTCTCTCCCTCTCCTCAAGCCTCCCTATCCCCTGAGACACAACAATATTGAAATTAGGCCAATTAAACCTACAGTGGCCTCTATAAGTGTTCAAGTGAATGGAAAAGATGCAAGTTCTCACTTTAAATCAAAAGCTAGAAATGATTAAGCTTAGTGAGGAAGGCATGTTGAAAGCTGAGATAGACCTAAAGAGCCAGCTAGCCAAGTTGTGAATGCGAAGGAAAAGTTCTTCAAGGAAATTGAATGTGCCACTTCAGTGAACACACAAATGATAAAGCAGAACACCCCTATTGCTGGTAAGAAGAAAGTTTTAGCAGTCTGGATAGATGATCAAACCAACCACAATAGTCTCTTAAGCCAAAGCCAATCCAGAGCAAGGCCCTAACTCACTTCAATTCTGTGAAGGGTGAGAGAGGTATGGAAGCTGCAGAAGAAAAGATGGAAGCTAGGAGAGTTTGGTTCATGAGGTTTAAAAAAAGAAGCCATCTCCCTAACGTAAAAATGCAAGGTGAAAAGCAAGTGCTGGTTTGGAGCTACAGCAAGTCATCCAGAAGATCTAGCTAAGATCATTGATGAAGGTGGCTACACTAAATAACAGATTTTCAAGGTGGACAAAACAGCTTTCTATTGGAAGAAGATGCCATCTAGGACTTTCATAGCTAGAGAGGAGAAATCAGTGTCTAGCTTCAAAGGACAGGTTTGCTTTCTTGTACTAAGGCACCTGGCTCCTTTAAGTGGAAGCCAGAGTTCATTTACCATCCTGAAAATTCAAAGGCCCTTCAGAATTATGCTAAATATACTCCGCCTATGTTCTGTGAATGGAAGAGCAAAGCCTAGATGATAGCACGTCTGTTTATACACCGTGGTCTGAATATTTTAAGCCCATTGTTGAGACCTGCCCAGAAAAAAAGATCCCTTTCAAAATATTACTGCTCATTGACAGTGCACCCGGTCACCCAAGAGCTCTGATGGAGAGAGACAAGGAGATTAATGTTATTTTCTGCCTGCTAACACACCATCCATTCTACAGCCCATGGATCAAGGAGTCATTTCAACTTTCAAGTCACATTATTTAAGAAATACATTTTGTAATGCTATAGCTGCCATAGATAGTGATTCCTCTGATGAAGCTGGGCAAAGTAAATTGAAAACCTCTGGAAAGAATTCATCATTCTAGATGTCATTAAGGAACATTGTGATTCATAGGAGGAGGTTAAAATACCAGTATTAACAAAGAGTTTGGAAGAAGTTGATTCCAGCCCTCATGGATGACTTTGAGGGGTTCAAGACTTCAGCGGAGGAAATCATTGCAGATACAGTGGAAATAGCCAGAGAACTAGAATTAGAAGTGGAGCCTGAAGACTTGACTGAATTACTGTAATCTCATGATAAAACTCGAATGAATGAGAAGTTGCTTCTTATGTATGAGCAAAGAAAGTGATTTTTTTGAGATGGAATCTACTCCATGTGAAAATGCTGTGAACATTTTTGCAATGACAGCAAAAGATTTAGAATATTACATAAACTTAGTTGATAAAGTAGCAATAGAGTCAAAGAAGATTGACTCCAATTTTGAAAGAAGTTCTGCTGTGGGTAAAATGCTGTCAAACAGCCTCACATACTACAGAGAAATCTTTCATGAAAGGAAGAAACAATCCATATGGCAAAGTTTGTTATCTTACCTTAAGAAATTACCACAGCCATCCCTGCCTTCAGCAACCACCTCCCTGATCAGTCAGCAGTCATCAGCATCGAGGTGAGACCCTCTACTAGCAAAAAGATTATGACATGCTGAAGCTAAGATGATGATTAGCATTTTTTAGCAATAAAGTATTTTAAAATTAAGATTTGTACATTTTTTCTTACACATAATGCTATTGCATACTTAATAGAGTATAGTGTAAAAATGATTTTTATGTGTACTGGGAAACCAAAAAATTGTGTAACTTGCTTTATTAGTGTTCACTTTATTGCTGTGGTCTTAAACCAAGCCTGTAATATTACTGCGGTATGCCTGTATCATCTTAAAACTTTTCCCTATTTTGTTTCCAAATAAGGTCTCTTAAGAGCCATAACTTTAATACCTAAAATACCCCATAAAAGTTAAGAATATTACTAACATGATGTAAACTGTCTACTATCATAAGCCACTGACATTTTGATATGTACCAGTCTCGGATGATAAACAGCCATGTAACACAAGTTAAAGGATTTTTCTGTTTGAAAGAGTTCGGTGGTGGTATGGTATGGTCAGTACCCAAATTATAAATAGTTTGTTTTCTAGAGGTTGACTTGGAAGTGAGAACTATTGTATATAACAAACAGTATTTCTGTGGAAATGTGTATTTAGAGTTTCATTATGAGGTATCTGGAATAGATCTCTCTAATAAATAACAGAAATGGAGTTTCTTCCACTAAGTCTCCTGAACTGCTTTGCTTAAGAAAAGTGGAAATTCCAGCTTCTCTAAGACAGTTGGTCTTGGGACATTAGGGGTTTTTCATGTGAAAAGGAAGGAAGAAATAGAATAAAAGTCTGCAAAGAGAAGAAGGAGGACCTAGAATGTAGAAATCCCAGCTGGCACGTCTAATAGCTGTAGTCTCCTCTTAGCTCACCTGAACTGTTTTTTACCTTGGTGTCAGTTAAGTACTATTATCTATACCTACCTTGGGTCATTTTAGCAGGTATCCTCATACAGACTTCTCTCCTGTTCAGATGGAGGAGCGTGGGCAGGGTACTGTGCCTGTGTCAGAAAACCCCTTAGCCTGGTGCTCTTCCCACTGCTTATGCGTACCCTTCTTGTTCCAGAAGTCAGCAGGCTGAGTTGTTCAGTCAGGTATTTGAACTTCCCTTTAAAAAACAAAGGTCTTTGGCTTTCCTTTCTTTTCTTTCTTTCCCTCCCTTCTTATTTGTTTTTTAAATAAACTATGAGAATGTATATGCATTTTTAAAGTTGAGAATCAGCTCAAAACATTACCTTACTTTTTAACCACATGAACAAGAAATGTTAAGACACGTACTCTTTGGCATTGGTAAAACTTTAAACAGAACAATTAGAGGATTGAGTAGTTTTGTGTTAATGGAGATGCATTCATGGGATATGGAAAGCTATCTTAAAGAAACTGGGCCTGTTGGGATAAACCCATTGTAAACTGAAAATATCATTAAGTCGAAAATGTATTTAATACACTCAACCTACCAAACTTAATAGCTTAGCCTAGCTTACTTTAAACATTCTCAGAACACTTCCATTAGCCTATAGTTGGGCAAAATCATCTAACAAAAAGCGTATTTTATAATAAAGTGTTGATTATCTCATGTATTTATTGGTGGTCTACTCAATGTGTATCACTTTCACACCATCATTAAGTTGAACCATTGTATGTCAGGGACCATCAATACCTGATTTCTTCATATTAAAGATGGGTCAAAATATGTCTCTAGAAGAAGAAAAAGGAATTCACTGAACATTTTTGCTTTGTACGTATACTAAATGAGATGCTTTAATTTTGACAAAATGGAAAATCTGCTTTATTTGAAACTACCTTCTCTCCTTAACTGTCAGCCTCCCTCTTGAACTTTGCTGCTTACAGTCAGTCACCCCTGTGACATTGTGACATCCCATGATGTTTACAGTGTAACCCTACTCTAGGTTCTTGTATTCCACGGTGTAACAGAATGTAACTGCTTATTTAAGAAAAGAAGCAAAAATCTGTGTTGGACAAAATACAAAGTGTCCATCTTCTTTTTCTGTTTGTGTTTCAATTAGGGATTCAGTTTTCTTGGGTATAATTGAAACCTCTTCATGGAGTGGTCAATTAATAACATTAAAATAGTACTGAATTCTCAGAGTTGACAAGAGGAAGATTTCTTTGAAGCCCCACATATTTTAAACATTTTTCTTCCCATACTCCCATACTCGATTATATCTTATTATCCTATGCATAGGTCAACATTTTTCTCCCTTTCTTCACCTTTAGCTATCCTACTATTCTTTTCCTGAAACCCTTTTCTCTACTTTTTTAGTAAATTTCCCCTAAGTATTTTAACTTTGATCCAGAGACTCAAAAGAACACATTGGTTTTGTGTAAATCTTAGTGAGAAGAACAAATTACTTTTTTGATCTGTATATACATAAAATATTGCACTTGTAGACTGTAATACATGATTCACATGTATGATTGGGATAAGACAAATAATTAAATCGTAATGGCATAATATTACGTGACTCTTCTGATTTCAGTTAAGTTAGATCCCTTAATTATAAAACTTGAAAATTTGTTATTCACCAGAAGAGTTAGTATCTAGGATGGATATTTTGTCAGTTCTTGTCTAATCAGATTTTTTTTCTGATTTGTCTTGTGTAAATGTTTTTAAATAGTACTTTTTCCTTAGTTCTATAATTTTCTGTTAACAGAAAAGTTGATTTTTAACTCCCAATTGCCTAAATTTTATAACTTTTAGTGAAGAAACTTGGCCTGAAATACAACAATAGGGTATTAGGCAATGCTGTACTTTGTGATTTTCTCAGTATTCTGTTCCTGAAGCATCTCTAAAATCAGGGGACAGGTCTGAAACTGTATTTTCTTTATATTTTACTTAAACCATCTTACCCTCCGTCTACTTGTTTTCCTTTCCTTTCTTAAGTTTTCTGTTCTACTCTTTGCATTTCTCTCATATTAAAATTTACTATGTTCACAGTCATATCAATGAAAAATAAATCTAAATTCAGGGGACTTGGGTGCCTTTGGCTTCAGGTACAACAATAAAGACATGAGACAGAATTTGTGTACAACCTAAAGGAATCACTTTAAAATAAATCTTAATGTGTTTCCATCTTGATTCTTCTAGTTTAAAAGTACACATAGCATAAGAATTAGACAATTGAGATTTTAAAAGAAGGTTGCATTTCTAAATGTAGGTTTGTTAAAAAATGAAGGCACTTATGGTTTTTTTGTTTTTTCCTTTGCAATATTGAAAATAAAAAAGACAATTTGAGACTATTGGTATTTGGTGGGAATGTGGGAAATTTGTATTATGATTCACATAAAGTTATTGAACTTGTCTATGATTTTCTAATTACTTCAAAAGTTCTATTTAATTAGAACAGAACCAGCCCTTCTAATTGCTTCCTTTTGGCTATTCTCATGAAATTAAAGAAATACTTAGTACATTTGACTTGATACCTTCTATCATAAAAGTGATTGAGTATGTTAAGTAAGAAGGCAGATGCAAGGTAAATAAACCCTACTTAGGAGAAAGAAATACAAACCTAAGGCATGAAACTCTAAGAATTCCAGAAGAGAATGTTAGGAAAATTCTTATAGACATTGGCCTAGGCAAAGAGTTTATAAAGAAGACCCCAAAAGCAATTACAGTATCAACAAAAATAAATAAATGGGACCTGATCAAATTAAAAAGATTCTGCACAGCCAAAGAAACTATCACTAGAGCAAATAGACAACCTACAGAATGGGAGAAAATATTTGCATGCTATATATCTGATAAAGGGCTAATAACTAGAATCTATATAACTAGAATCTATATAGAACTCAGGAAAATCAACAAGAAAAAATAAAAAAACCATTGAAAAGTGGACAATGTATACGAACAGAAACTTTTCAAAAAAAGATATACTAATGACCAAGAAACATACAAAAAAATGCTTAACATCTCTAATCATCAGGAAAATGCAAATCAAAACCACAATGAGATATCACTTAACTGCAGTGAGAATGGCTTTTATCAAAAAGTTCCAAAACAACAAATGTTGGTGTGGATGTGGAGAGATAGGAACACTTATAAACTGCTTGTGTGACTGCAAACTAGTATGACCTCTGTGGAAAGTAATATGGAGATACCTCAAAGAAGTAGACCAGAAAGTAGACCTACCATTTGATCCAGCAATCCCACTACTGGGCATCTACCCAAAAGAACAAAAGACATTCTATAATAAAGACGTCTGTACTAGAATGTTTATAGCAGCACAATTCACAATTGCAAAGATGTAGAAACCCAAGTGCCCATCAATACATGAGTGGATTAATAAAATGTGGTATATGTATAGCATGGAGTACTATTCAGCCACAACAAAAAAATGGTGAACTAACACCTCTTGTATAATCCTGGATGGAGCTGGAGCCTATTCTCTCCTAAGTGAAATATCACAAGAATGGAAAAATAAGCACCACACATACTCACCATCAAATTGGTACTAATTGATCAACACTTATGTGCCCATATGGAAGTAACTTTCATCAGGTGTCAGGCAGGTGGGAAAGGGGGAAGAGGGAATGGGTACGTTTACATCTAATGGGCGCCGTGTACACTATCTGGGGGATCGGCACGCTTGTAACTCTGAATCAGGTGGTGCAAAGGCAATATATGTAACTTAAACGTTTTTAACCCTGTAATATTCTGAAATTTAAAAAAAGATTTAAAAATTTTTAAAAATAAAAGCTTCTATGCACTCCCTCTGTAATGCAACCCACTTAACGCACTTCATGTGCAGGTGTCATTTGGCCCTCTTCACATTGCACTGTGGGAACTGGGACTCAAAAACCAATGCAAAAATGTTGATACTTTGCCTATTGCTGCAATAAATTATCTTTCATCTCCAAAAAAAGGAGAAAGAAATACAAATGACATTGGTAAGAAACAAATCTTTAATGTAGTTTTGAAAGTATATGTCCTTTGAAACAACTGTTTTAGCTGTCAGAACTGTTCATACAGGTTGCTCTGCTGGCTTGTCAGTAATCATTCTTCCAAAAAATGATCCAGTGATAAATCTTAACCCTCAGAGCATCTGTCCATAATTTTGTTTATGGCATTGGAGCACCAGCCAGAGTAGAATGACTCTACCAATATCTCAACTGTTATGTAGGAGAGAGTATTTTATAGTCCTTTGCCACCAATATCTATGGACTTTAACATGTCCCATTATACATGTTATAAATGACATGTAATAATGTGATGTATTATGGTTTCCTAATGATGATTAGAATCATTCCTAGAGTCTAATGATTTGGGGGCAAATGTTTGGGTCCCATTGCTTGTGTTGCTGGCATCTGGGCAATAACTCAAGTAGGTGGATAAGAGAAGTCGACTCAAGTCACCTTAGACATGACCAATTTTTTCTCACTTCCTCTCATTTCCTTTACTCCCCCAACCCTAACCACAACCAAAAACACAGATTCAGAAACTGAATGAAATCTCCTTTCACACATATCTATCTCAGTCTGTCCTTTTAGGGTAAGTAGGTCTTTAAAAAAAAGAAAATGTGGGATATAACTTTGTCTAAGCCTTTTTCTTATGTAATTATTGACTGTTATAAAACATCTCTTGGATGCTTCATTCATCTGTATTGCCCTTTGAAAATTCTCTCATTGTCTTCCAAATTACTTAGGTTTTGTTTTTTTTAATCTTCTAGATTGTAGGAGGCATGAAACAGAATAAGTGGAGTATTGAAAATGTTGCCTTTGGTTCTGGTGGAGCTTTGCTACAGAAGTTGACAAGAGATCTCTTGAATTGTTCCTTCAAGTGTAGTTATGTTGTAACCAATGGCCTTGGGGTATGTCCTTCAACTTTTACTCCTGTTTTAGTACCTTCTTTAGGTATCTAGGTAGATTGTGGTTATTGAGTACAATAGTCAAAAGATAATATGGTCCTAGGCTGTTAGTATATTGTCAGGTACTACTGACCTTGTCTCAAAAACAAGGAAAAGAAAGAAGATGTTAAGTGATTAAGAAGGAAAAAAAAGACTTGAAAAAAGGAGGAACAATAAAGTGAAAGATTATATAAGAGAGATAGTACAGGTCAGTCATTTCCCATGGCTTCAGAATATACCTTTGGATCAAAGAATTGACCATATTTGAGTAGGAATGTCAACTAACCTAGCCAGCATATATTAACAGTAAGCAAGTATGTAATACAATCACTGTCAAAACAGTTTTAGAAAAGTAGAATGTGAAGTTTGGATTGTGGTACCAGAATCATGTTCCAGCAGCCATGTAACAGCTAGACAGCTAAACAACTATCCGCCTAGCTCCTCCATACCCTCTTGAGAGCAGGGGAGTCTGTGGAGCAAAGGGCAGAGGTGGGGGGATGCCCAAAACTCCTAAAAACATATAAGTTGGTTCCCTGCTTTACTGTCTTTCATCTTTCTTTGGAGAATTCTGGGATTGACTCATTTTTTGCTCTCATTCCACTGCCATTGTTAATTGCTTCTATTCTGTTTTGCCTCCTATCTTTTTGATCCTGAAACATTTTGCTCACTTGAGGTACTCTTAAGTTTTTTGCTTCTGACAATAACAAAGTAAAGTAAAAAGTAACAAAAGGGAAAGGTTACAAGTTAAGAAAGCCTTTACCTTAGTAATATCCTAGTTCCCCCTCCAAAGATTTTTTTTATATATATAAACATATATATATGTGTATATATATATACACACATACATACATAGTTTTGGCATAGTTGGGTTTTTTTTAATAGCATGTATCAGTTTAGAGGCAGTTTGTATTATTAAAGGAGATACCTTAAGGTCATATGTTAGAATACACAAAGACTTCCAAAAAATGGAGTGTTAGGTATTTGTCATTGGGAAGAAAGGACATCCAAGATTTGGGTTCCATTTTTACCTTTTTTCATAACAGACTGTCCATCAAAACAGGCTAAAAAGTTATGTTTCTAAAACCCAGAAGAGATTATTTAGTTATACTTATTAAGTGTCTTAAAACTTACATGTAAATTATGTGTATACTTTTTTGTAAATGAGAGTTTGGACATTTCTGATGATTAGTCTATTTCTCTAACTTTCTTAATTTGAATTTTAGGTTAATGTCTTCAAGGACCCAGTTGCTGATCCCAACAAAAGGTCCAAAAAGGGCCGATTATCTTTACATAGGACGCCAACAGGGAACTTTGTTACACTTGAGGAAGGAAAAGGTGACCTTGAAGAATATGGTCATGTATGTATTTATGCTGATTTTTTTTTTTTAACAATAGGTTGGCTCTCCAAATTAATAAGAAAGGTTTTTATGTTGTATTTTACTTTTAAATTCTTTTTAGAATAATTTTTGTGAAGGACAAAGTAGTTTTATTATGAAATATACAGTTGCTGACCTGGCCTACCAAAATAAGATGAAAAACAAGTTGCTAGGTCATAAATCCGAAGTCTATGTATATACATTGGAGAAATGTTTTATAACATTCAAGAAAACTGAAAGTTTTTTTTTTACATTGTGGTCAGTATGGTAGTGATTGTTGGCCTTCAACATGCTTCTGTATATACTTGATCTTAATTTTGCTGTCAGTTAGCAGTGGATCATTTCTGAAAAAGCATAGTTAAGAATACTTAAAAGGATGCTGTTCTTAGAAAGACTTCTAGCTGTGTTATAGTAAAATTTTAGTAATTTTAATAGATAATAGAGGGGCTATTCAGATTCTAAAATGTTGAAGATAATTCTGTTTTTTAAAAAATTTAATAGTGTCCAGTTCAGATGTTTTTCTTTAGTCTCATTTAATTTTCATAGCAATCCTGTGGGCTGAAAGTAAATGATCCTATCTTAATAGTGTAAAACAGGGGTCCTCAAACTTTTTAAACAGGGGAGCCAGTTCACTGTCCCTCAGACTGTTGGAGGGCCGGACTATAGTTTAAAAAAAAAACTTTGAACAAATTCTTATGCACACTGCACATATCTTATTTTGAAGTAAAAAAACAAAACGGGCAAAAACACCTGGCGGGCCAGATAAATGTCCTCGGCGGGCCGCATGTGGCCTGCGGGCCATAGTTTGAGGACCCCTGATACTGTAAAATGTGAAAACAGGGTGACTTGGTTCAGATTACATAATTTATAAATAGTGAAACCTCGACTTAACCAAGTTTTCTGATTCAAGTCAACCAAATTGAAAAAATTTGTAGCATGCTAAAGTAGTCCATATGATCTAATGGTCTTTAGTATACAAAAGTACATTTATATTCATGAACTCAAGTTATAAAATTTTTGTTTTTTAAGCCACTGGATTAAAGAAAACTCAGTTTTAAAGGGAAACTACTCATGAATATTCATAATCTCAGAAAAGTTTACACTAAACAAACACTAATTTATTATTTTCTATTTTGATTCTTTATAATGTCAAATTTACTGTTATGTTACTTTTATCATTTTTTAAGGTTTTGAGCCAGAATTGATTAAATACCTTTTTTGTTACATTTAATGAAAAATATATAAATTCATAACTCAAACTTTTAGAATTAGATCCCTTTATATAGCCTGTTAGGCGATTCTTTGAGCAAGCCTCACTTAACTCTTGCATCTAGTAAGATTTTGCTGAATTCGTTTATCTCAGATGAACTAAAAGTCACTTAGACTAAAAGTAAAAACATAAGTGTGATTTTTAAAAAGAGATCAATTTTAAGAGTATGTGGTAATACACTAGAACATTCAAAACACTAATCAATTTATAATCATCTCAGTATTTTGATTTAGGAATACGAACCAGCCTTTGCTGATAGGTTATATTTAAATTTATGAAAGAAAATGCTACAGCTGGGGCAGTATGATTTGAAGCAACACAATGACAAATATATGGGTATTGTCATATGCACCTCAGTCTTCTGACTAGATAGAAAATTGAGATTATGGATTTTTCAAAGAGAAGCTAGAGCCAGATAACTCCTTATTAAGATAGGCGTGGCATTACCGGACCCAAAAGGAATTTAGTCCTAACTCCCTTAATCTATCTTTGTTACTTTGTATGGATGAAGTGGATTACCTTTATCAGTGACTTTTGGAGTATACACAGAGTCTTTCATTCAGTCACTATGCATTGGTCAAGAAATAATACCTGTTTTTGTTGGTTTGGGGTTTGGCTTTTGTCTTTTTGTGGATTTTTTAAGCCAGAATTTACTGCCTAGCAAATTTATTAAATGTCCAGGATGATAAGTTTAATCAGTGTAGAGTGTATTGGCCTGCAACTAGGAATGGTTTGGCAGACTTTCCTTGCTGCACTGTCAGTGTTGATTATCAGTGACAGTCATTGTTCTCCTGGTGACCACCTCAGAATAAAAAATGGTCAGCTAGGTTTTTTGTTTTTCCTTTTAAGAAAACTGGCTTAAGAATGTAATATATAGATCATTACTTTTCCTAAAAGTTGAATATCTCTACATAGTAGGCAACTCAGTAGTTTGCCATTTTAGATAGCACCTTGTTCTCTGCCTGCTCCACCAGCATTTTTTGTGTATCACATCATTTCATAATTTGAACATCTCTTTGTTTTGGATTTATGTATTTTGCTTGATAATCTCTTTAGCATAATCATTAAATTTATTACATTTATGCAGGATCTTCTCCATACTGTCTTCAAGAATGGGAAGGTGACAAAAAGCTATTCATTTGATGAAGTAAGAAAAAATGCACAGCTGAATATCATTGAACTGGAAGCAGCACCTCATTAGGCTTTGTTTTATGACTGGGTATGTGTTTCGTGTGTATGTGTATGTGTACACATGCATACACACACGAATACACCTGTGTGTGTGAGTATGTAATACATAATGTTTATTGTACAGATACGTGGGGTTTCTTTGTGTTTTATGAGACAGCCAAATTATTTGTTGGTTTATGGACATACTGCCCTTTCATTTTTTAATTTTTTTTCCAGTGTTTAGGTGATCTCAAATTAGGAAATGCACTTAACCATGTAAAAGATTAATGCTAAAGCAAGCTTTTTAGGGCCTTTTGCCAATAGATAGTAATTCAATCTGGTATTGATCTTTTCACAAATAACAGAACTGGGAAACTTTTATATATAACTGATGATCACATAAAACAGATTTGCATAAAATTATCATGATTACTTTATGTTTATATTTAACTTGTATTTTTGTACAAACAAGATTGTGTAAGATATATTTAAAGTTTCAGTGATTTAACAGTCTTTCCAACTTTTCATGATTTTTATGAGCACAGACTTTCAAGGAAATACTTGAAAATAAATTACATTGCCTTTTGTCCATTAATCAGCAAATAAAACATGGCCTTAACAAAGTTGTTTGTGTTATTGTACAATTTTGAAAATTATGTCAGGACATAACCTATAGAATTACTAACCTCACTGCCCCTTGTAGAATATGTATTAATCATTCTACATTAAAGAAAATAATGGTTCTTACTGGAATGTCTAGGCACTGTACAGTTACTATATACTTTGGTCGTTGAATTGTACCAGTGAAATGCCAAATTTGAAAGGCCTGTACTGCAATTTTATATGTCAGATATCGCCTGTGGCTCTAATATGCACCTCAAGATTTTAAGGAGATAATGTTTTTAGAGAGAATTTTGCTTCCACTATAGAATATATACATAAATGTAAAATATTGACAAAAGTGGAAGTAGTGTATTTTAAAGTAATTACACTTCTGAATTTATTTTTCTTATTCTATAGTTGGTATGACTTAAATGAATTACTGGAGTGGGTAGTGAGTGTACTTATTTTAAATGTTTTGATTCTGTTATATTTTCATTAAGTTTTTTCAAAAAATTAAATTGAATATTAAATTGTATGGACATCATTTATTAATTTTAAACTTAATCCCTTCATAAATACTACCTAAGCAAGTTCTTAAATGAAGATAGATTATCCCAATGAAAAACATGATGACATGAACTGCAGTAGAAGAATCTTTTACTAGAGTGATTAACTGCTAGATTCTGAATCAGTCATCACATTTGACTAGAGACCAGTTTCTTTCAAATGATTTTTTTTATATATGTAGGTCTGTTCTTCTAAGGCAGGGGTTGGCCAACTATGGCCCAAAGGCCAAATTTGGACTGCTGCCTGTTTTGCAAATGCATATTGTCTATGACAGCTTTCCCAGTACAACAGCAGAAATCGAGTAGTTGCAATAGAGGACAAATGGTCCACAAGCCCGAAGTGTTTATTATCTGGCCCTTTACACAAAATTAGGAAAAAAGCTTTTTGACTCCTATTCTAAGAAAAGGAGTGTGCCTTGCATTTTAAGGGAAATGTTGGTTTCCAGAGAAGAGCGGAGGCTAAATAATTATGTCTTTTTTCTTTTCTCACTTAAGAATCTGATAGTGGGAGACCAATTTAGAAAAGTTTTAACAACATGACATTAAATGTGAGATTTTAAAATTGAAAAGCCATAAATCATCTGTCTTAAGCAGTTACATGAGAAAATGTTTTGTCACTAGAATAATCTAATTGGGGTGAGTTATATTTATTAAATGTCTTTTTAAATGGTATTAGAAAGAATATAGGTTTTTCAGATGATTGTATTAATAAATACTTATTTAGTGAGAACAATAGCATTCACTTTTAGTATGGGTCTTCATTCTGTAATCCATGGTAGAAAATAATTTTATGATTTTTAAAAATATATTTAAGTAAGGATTAGTAATATTAAAAAGAACACACCTTTCTTCACAGAATGTGCTAAGAGAATTATAAAGAATCACAACTATATTTATTACCAATAACAACTTTGATAACCACCCATAATTTTGTTTTAAAGTGTTTAAACATTGGAATTACACTACAGACAGTATTTTTCGTGTTTCAGCAGCTTCAGAATATCTAGAGGAGTTTTATTTTGGAACTTTCAGTGAATACTAAAAGCTGTACGTTTGTTCACAACCATAGATTAGGAGGTAGAATGATTAATTCTGTTAGCTTTTACCACTTGGAACCAATTAATTCTGAATTTCTGGCACTAAGCAGTTAGTATTTGGCCATCCCTTATTCAGAACACCAAATAGTTAACATGGATGTCAAATAAAACTCTACTTTGTGTCACCCTTAAATCATCCTACTCTTGCAGACAAAAGCAAATGTCATTTATGGGTGTAAGCCATTAGATTTGCAGTTTACATTAATGAATCCCCCTTGATTCTTAAAATCATCAAGTATTTATGTTTTAAACAGGAGGTAGGAGTTCTATGGTGAGACTCTTAATTTATTTGTGTCCTATACTTAAAGTAAATGGTTTTTATGATTATCCCTTATTTCCTTTTTTGAAATAAATTGTTATGAAAAAATTTTTATAATCCATCTTGGAAAATTAAAAAGAGAAAAATGGCAGGGTATTTTGTTCTGTTTGCCATAATTTGGAACTCACACTTAAACAAATATTTTGTAGTTTTACATTCCTTTTTAATCCATTCAGTGGAGAATGTCAGCTTTTCTCCCAAGTGTTATGTTAAATCTATTCTAATATGTACTCAACATCAAGTATAAACATGTAATAAACTTGGAAATAAAGTTTAGCTCTATTAGTGAAATATTAATATTAAATTTGTGTGCTTCCATTTACAGACCTACCTTTTTTAGGTATTTCTCCTGTTCAAAGAATTAGAGGATGAGAGACAGGGAAGTGTCAGGATTGACTCCCATTTTCTGCCTTATACCACTATGTGAATGGTAGTGTGTCTTACTTAGAATACTGGAGGGATACCAGATTTGGGGGAAAGAGCACAATTCCCGTGTTAAGGTTTGAGATGCCTTTTAAGACATTTAAATATAGCTATTAAGTAGGTAATTGGTGATACAAGTTTGAGGATAGAAGGTGTGGCTTTGATGTACAGGAGGTCAATGAACGCACATAGTTAAGGGTACTTTTCTAGGGAGTGTATAGAGCAGGAGTTGGCAAACCCTAGGCTTAGGCTAAATCCAGCCTGCCATCTATTTTTGTAAATAATTTATTGGAACACAGCCACGCCCATTCATTTAATTATTGTCTTTGGCTGCTTTCATGCTGCAGTGGCAGAATTGAGTAGTTGTAACAGAAAAATTATGGCTGCAAAGCCTAAAATAATTTACTGTCTGACCGTTTACAGGAAAAGTGCCCATCTCTGCTATAGAGTATAAAGGGGATCTAGGGCAAATCATGAGTAACTCTTGAAGGTTATGTAGTAGAGCATGGGCAGGCCAAGGAGACTGACAGGCATAGCTAAAGGGATGAAAGGACAAGCAAGAAAAGTCACAAGGGGCAAAGGAAAGGTTTTTGAGCTCAGGTGCTGAATATTGCTGAGGGATGAAATAGAGTGAAGAACTTAAAACAGCTCCTGGATTTAGCCACCTGGAAATAATTGATGCCTTAGAGACATTCCCATCCAGATAGTAGAGGCGGCAGATTTCAGAAAGAAGCTCCCTTATACAACTCCATGAATTTGGGATGTATAAAGGAAAAGAGAATGGGGCAACAGTGTATCTTTCCCCCTCTAGCTATGGCTTTATCTTTGAAAAGGGTCCAGGAAAGAGGGAGGAGTTGGAAATAACAGCAAAGAGGGTGATGATTTGGAGTTCCAGAGAAGGTGGAGGAAGATAGGACGCACTGGTGGGAGATTGGCTTTAAATGGGAGGAGGTGCTTCTGTTCCAAAAGAAAAGGATGGCTGCAGATGCATGCTTTGGTTTTCTCTGAAGTCAGAGGCCAGATTTCACTTGCAGGTGGTTTGCATTCATTTATGTTCACTCCAGAGAAAAGAAGCATTATACTTCAGTTGGTAACAGAATCCAATTAGAAACACAGTTATCCTGACCTGCTTTATTTTTCTTTTAAGTCTGAAATTGGCTACTGAGCTGTTATTTTCTTTGAGATAAACTAGGGAATACATTTTATAGTTTTTATTAAGGATTATCTATTGTGCTTACAAGCCCTCTTGATGAATTGGCTACAAGTTTATTTCTGATTAGGTCTTCCTAAATAGCCGGAGGACTTCTATCAGATCTCTGAGCCTGGAAAAAACCTCTTATCTTCAACCTCTTGTTTTCTAGTCCTTCTTCCTCCACCAACAAACATGTTCCTGTTTCTTGCACCCTTTGTAAAAGTAACTCCAGCTCTGGTCTCCTTTCTCCCATTTATATCAGACTTCCTTATTTATTGCCTCCCCTCCTGCACACTCATCTCCCATCAGGTTCTCACCCCTTAGACAAAACAGTGACTTGATTGCCCATTTAATAAATTTATATTATCTAAGGTCTCTTCTGCATTTGCCACTGCTAATAATTCATTCCTTGAAACTTCTTCCTTCTGTAATGTTCTTGGGTCTTCTAATCTCTAATCTCTGTGACTGTCCTTTCTCTTGGGCTCTTTTTCATATAATTTTAAATGTTGGCACATCTCATTTATCTCCATGTTCCTCAGATGGTCTCAGCTATGAGCTATCTGCCTCCGTGAATTTATATCTCCAGCCTAGACTTCTGAATCTCTCTCCCCGCCTATGATACATTTCCTCTCTGACACCTACTCAAGTGCAACAAGATCAAGCTTACCATATTCCCCCCATACTTACCAGATTTATTCTGATTCTCTACCTCATTTGGCAGTTCAGCAGCTCCCCAAGTGAAACTTCCCTCTCCATTACCCCACACATTTAATCAAGCACACAGTCCTGTTGACTTACCTACTAAATAATGTTATAAATGTGTGTCTTCTTTCCAATTCCTATTTGAGGCTCTCAAATCTCTTCCTGAAATACAGGTTGAGGATCCCAAATCCAAAATCTGAAATGCTCCAAAACCTGAAGTTTTTTGAGTGCTGACATGATGCTCAAGGGGTAATGCTCATTTGAACATTTTGGATTTCAGATTTTCATATTAGGGATGCTTAACCAGTAAGTATAATTCCAAAATCTGAAAAAAATCTAAAATCCGCAACACTTCTGGTCTCAAGCCTTTTGTATGAGGGATAGTCAGCCTGTAATATGAAAATTATCTAACTAGTTTTCCTATCTTCAATCCAGCTTCCCTCTACTCTGCTACCAGAATATTCTAACAAAATCTAATAGTATCTGTCAGTCCCCTGCTTAAAGCCTCTCAGTGTTCTCTTTAACCTTTAGAATACTGCTCAGGAACCAGCCCAACCCACAAACTCTGATCTGCCCTTACATGTGTAGCCTCATGCCTTCTCTTCATTTTCCTTGCCAGCGTCACTGGCTTGCTGTACCTTACATGCAGGTACACGTATGCTATGCCATTTTCTCCATTTCTCTGCCTTTGTGTGTTCTGACCTCTGATTCCCTTTAGGTGAACTCATTTTAGGTGATAACAGTTCCAAGGAGCTTTCAACAACTCATCTGCCATCCCCACCACACATGTCCATCTGGCCTCTGTAGGCATTGAGTATTTCTGAAATAGCTCTTATGGGTCTATATTTTATATGAAACATATTCATCTATATCTCCTGCTTCAGCACATCGTAGACATTCAAATGTATGTTGAATAAATGAATAACTTCTCTGTAATACTAAAACCCTGAACATTTTAGTAAGTGTTAAAAAGTGGAAAATTTTTTGAAATTTTTTAGTGTTTTTGTTTAAAGGTGGATAGATAGCTTTTTCAAAGTATGTACACATACTACTGTCTTTTTTAAAATTCTTAAATTCATTTAGTATAAAGTGTTTCATCAAAACATAGACTAGAAAGCTAAGGTATAAAGAAATTAAATTATTTGCCTAAGGTTACCTTGTATGTAGTTTAGTGGTTCATAACTTTTCTTGAGTCTTAGACCTCTGAGAACTTGATAAGAGCTGTAGACTCTCTTCCCAGAAAAATTCTCATTTGTGAGTAAACAAGTTTCCATATAATTTAAGGGGATTCATTCCACAGACTCCATATTAGAACAACTAGTTAATTGTAGAACAAATTAACTCCTGTAGTTAATTGTAGAACAAAAATTAGAATTCAGGGCTCTTTCTAGCAAATGTTCCTCCCACTTTATTTGAATTTCTAGTGGTTCTCTTAGGAATTTTAAGGTTTTAATCACTTTAAATTGTGTTTGCAACAAGGCAAAGTAAATAAAAATAATTCTCTCAGATTCTACAGACTTCACTGATGCAGATTCCAAAATTAGTGGCCATTTTATTTTATTTATTTATTTACTATTTTTAGTTGTTTGGCTAATTTCTTTCTATTTATAGTAGAGGGGTCTCACTCTTGCCCAGGCTGGTCTCCAACTCCTGAGTTCAAGCAATCCTCCTGCCTCGGCCTCCTGAAGTGCTAGGATTACAGGGGTGAGCCACCACACCCGGCCCATTAGTGGCCATCTTAAATGCCTTTTTATAGGTGGAGAAACAAACTTAGGAAGTGAAATTAAGAATTCTGGCCATATAATGTGAGAAGATTAAGAAGAATGCAGGAGTCTGTGCAAACCATCGACACTAAACTTTTGACAAAAACTTTCTCTATTTTTATAAATAGAAGATTCTGTTCACAGAAACAAGAAGACTAGGTAATTCTGACTCACCACCCTCTCACAACCCCTACTAAAAACAACAAAAACTGATGGATAATTTTTCCCCCAAGTTCAAAAGTATTGAACTAACAGGACAATAAACAATTACCAGGTCAAAATACAAGGAAAAATGGGACACTGAGAGGTAACCAAGCACTGAAGGTGCTTTTGCCCTGGGACATTTACCAAACCTGGGGACTAAGAACTTCAGTTTTTAGGACTTGAAAAGACATGATGAATAGAAATCAGAGACTTTCCTGTCATAAAGCAGGGCCACCAAAGGGCTACACTTCAGGATAAGGATGATCCAGTAGTAATCTATCACCACACCCATAGGAAACTGCAAGAAAAGTTGCTTTAGCTCTGGGCAAACCAAGTTAAGAAAAATCTAAGTTGTCATTGCAAGCTGGCCTTTGTAGTCCAAATTCGTATCCCTTGCATACTACAAAACCTCAAACTATAGATTAAACTGGACTGGCAGAATTCCCAAATGCCTGACAGAAGTCAATGCAAATTCTTTCTGAAAGGACTCTTTCATCCTAAGCCTCAAAAAATTCCCAAAATAATTTTCTAAGAAAGTAAACAGCTTTCAAAATAATCACATAGGAAACCAGACACCATGAATGTGTCTGCAGAAAAATTTTTCACAAAGCATTCAGATATGAAATTATGAAACATTATAGATTAACTGTTTAATATGTTTTTAAAAAAATAAAACATACACTTGAAGGTATCTGTAGGAAATAGGGAATTTCTTTAATGGCCTCAGAGATTTGAAAAAGAACTAATAGAATTTGTGGGAATAAAAAATACAGCACTGGAATTAACAGATTAAACTGCTAGAGAGAGAAACAATGACTTGGAAGACAGATGTGAAGGAATTACTCAGAATGTGACATAAAACAAATGGAATGAAACTTAAGCAACACGAAAGGATGAAAAAACCTAATGTACCTAATCAGAGGTATAGAAGAAGAGGAAAGAGAAAATGGGTTAGAGGCTGCATTTCAAGAGATAAGGTCTCAGGATTTACCTGAATTTTTGAAAAGCAACAATCTAAAGATTAACGCTCAATGAGTCACAAACAGGATACATTAAATCCATACCGCTCAATGTATCCCAAGCAAGATAAATTAAATCCACACCCAGACACATCATGGTGAAACTGCAAATCAAGAGTAACAAAATATCCTAAAAGTATCCAGAGAAAAAAAGATTGTATTCTAAGGAAGGAGATTGACTGCTAAAACTCTCAACAGCAACAATGGAAGCCAAAACACCAGAAAGAACGGTCAACATATAACCCTATTCCCACCAAAACTTTTTTAAGAATGAGATAAAGACATTTTAGACCACCAAAAACTGAAGGTTTGGCACTAGCATGCCATCACCAGAGGAAAGTAAAGGATGAAAGAATGAAGTGCAATAAAAAGGTAAGTATATGAGGGTAAACATTGACTATACAAAACAATAGTAATGATGTCTTATGGATTTAAATTAAACAATATTTGAAATATACAAGTATGGCATGGAACAGGGTAAATGGAATTAAAAGTGTTCTAAGGCGCTTAAATTGCCAGAAGTAAGTTAAAATTAATGATTAATTTTAGTCTATAATAAGTATATATGTTGAACTAAAAGGCATAGAAGTGAAATATGTTACTTTCAAACTACCAGGGAAAGGAATGGTTAAAATTTTTCAAAAGAAACAAATGAGAAAAAAAATAGGTGGGAAAAATAGCAAAAACAAGATTAATGATATCTTACACACACATAAAATCAGTTGAAAGATAGAATTTTTAAAATCTACTTGCTACATACAAGAGACACATCCAAAACAAGACACAAAGAGGTTGAAAATATTTTTCAACATTTTTTAAAAAATAATTACTGCCATTTTCCTCCTAATCAGATGTTTGCTCAGGGTTTCTGACCAAGTTAGGCTGAGATGACACATTGTATCCCTGGGCTCCAGAACAGCGCCAACAAAGTGTGCTCAAAAGGAACAGAGCATTCCAGCGCCTGTGCCCTGGCTTTATTTACCAAGCTTTTGGGATAAAATGTGCCTCAGGCAAAGAGCTCTCTCTGTCTGCCCTCAGATTGTGATAATGTGCATTCAGAAGCCACACTGAAAAACGTCAAAGGACAGTTGAGTGCATGAAAACATGCAGTCTGAGAAACAGTGCCTACTGTTGATTATTTTTCTGGACATTCTAGCTTCCAGTTTATATATTTTTTATATCCTTCCCTTGTGTCTTTTATCAGGGGTTGGGTGCATTATCCTTTGTATCAGTGGGTGGAGGAGGGATGGGGACGGCCAGAATCACCTGTGAGTCTTTTCTAGACTACATACATTTACTCCTAAAGTCTGACACATGCCAGGACACAACAGTGGAAAGGGCCTGTGTAGCTTAGGTAAACCACCGGACAAGAACACCTACATCTCCTGTCGAGAACCGCTGCTCTATATAAACCACTACCCAAATATCGAGGGAGGACTTCATCCCTAAATACTTTATAAACCATATAACCTCCATTTAAGCTTTTCATCAGTAGTGTTCTCCATTCTGCTTAGAGAGCAAGGCACAGTGAAGGGTGGCCAAGAATGGTTCGGTGAGGCTTATACAACTTGTCATCACCCTAGCCTGCTGGAGGAAGGAAAGGTCACTGTATTTTTCCTACAGGGAGCAAAGAGAAGGACTTAGCTCTAGGAAAAGGACATGCTGTTTATCATTTCCAGGCTCTGCAAATCTGTTCACCTGTCCAAGCAGGTCTCTTCCTCTCCTCTTCACATAGACTAACCTCGAAAAATAAGCCTCTGAGGTTTCTATCACCGATTTCCAAGTACAAAAAGTTCTAGGTATAGACTTATTCTGCATTATCTATATTCTCTACAATGTGCAACTATTACTTTAATTATCAAGAAATAACAAGCATTTTTGATGAACAAAATCACAAGTGCTGGTCTCGTAAGTCAGACAGTGAGGTGCCCAGGACTCCTGGGGAGTAAGGAGTTTTCCAGTCCTGGAGTGGGCGAGGAGAGCTTTCCACTCGGAGGGCCACTGGCACACTGAACACACAGAGCCACAGAACCAGAAAGCAACTGAACTTAGCATTTCTGTGTGTGAGTGTGTATGTATACTGTGAGTGTGTTTGTGTGTGTGTGTGGAGAGAGAAAATGTGAGAAACACCACATTCCTTCTCAACTAGTTCTGAAACTAGGAGCAGAGAACAAAACCATGTATGTACCACAATAGTTAAAAAGCATTTCTCAGTCTCATATTATGCCCAGGGAACACTTTAAATCTTGATAAGCAAAAATTTTAGCTCATTGGATAAAACTATTACTTTAGCAGGTCCTCATCCATTTCCATCACTAGATAACATGCTCTACGAGGGCAGGAAAAATGTCTCACCTGTGTGACTGTGTATTCCTAGGGCCTGGCCTGGGGCAGACACTCGACAATTATGTCACATGAAGGAAGTTTCATAATCTACAAGTCTCACTTCTGCCTCACGCCCCCCACCCCTTGCCAAGCTACGTGATGTTCCCCTGCATCTCTTCCTCCTGCCCCCAGCCATTACATCCGGCCGAGCCCTAGTGCTTTTTAAGGCAAAAAAAGATTGGTGGGAACTGATCGGCCATCCAAGTGGCCCTCATTCTTTTGCATCTTGTGGGGAATTCTGGACTAGCATTTCCATCTGCTTTGCCCAGAAAAGATCAAATTCGATTATTCCCCAACAGACCTCCAAAACTACTACAAGCAGCATGAAGCTCTCCTCAGGAATTTACTGCTCAGAGGCCTGAATTTCCAGTGAAGTCAGAACTCCCTAACAAAATCTCAGATCCTCAAGACTATAATTTTTGTTTGTTTTTACTTTTTTGACCACAAACCTCAGGAAGAAACACGTTTCATATCACAACCCAGTGCGCGCACATGTTACTGAGAGTCTCACTTGCTGCAATGCACTCTGATACTGCCAGTCTGTCCTCTGTGGTTCTCTTCTACCTTATTCTGTTCTATTCTTTTTTTTTTTTTAATGCTGGTTTGAGCTCACAAAATTGATTTCTTGAACCACTAGTGGTTGTGACCTGCAGTTGAAAAACCCTAAAAAAAAACTAAACTGACCCAGCACAGCATCAGCCACCTTGGTCTCCTATTCACAAGATCATAGCCGTCAGCAAGCCCCAAGCCAAGATGGATCCTAAGCCAAACTGAAGGGCTCCAACTATAACCAGATGAGTTCAGGAGTGTAGTGAATAAACTGACTTGCTCGTTGTGTCATTTCCTAAGTAGAGAAAGATAGATTTGAAAAAAAAAAAGATCGAAAGGGAAAGAAATTAACATTTGTGCTTGCCAACTCTGCTAGGTAGGCAGGCTAGGAACTGTACCTGAATGGTCTCCCTTCACCCCTCAACAATTCTCCATGGTAGGCGTCATCCCCACTCTACAGGTGAAAAAACCGATGAGCACAGATTTAAAGGAACATGCCCATGGCCACACAGCTAGTAAGGAACAGTGAGATTTCCAGCCAGGACTGTCCCGCTCCATAGTCCACCAGGCTCATCCTCCTGATGTGTGGCACCAGCCATGTGGGACAGAGTGCTCCCCTCTTAGCCTCTTCCTTTGTGTCTGTCCACATACAGCATCTCACTCCACATCTGGTTTCCCAGTCAATTCCTCCACAAAGGCCCCTCCAAGAAGCCATGAACCTCTAGACATGCAGTCAGTGCTTTATTTTTCCACGAGGTTTTGCGGTGCTTGGTTATTGTGCGTGCAGTACGTGCACGGGGGGTGTGTTTGTGTGTGTGTGAATGTGTGTGTGTCTATTGCTTTTCTGCTGCCCAAATCACACACAAGCTTTTCAGTAAATAAGCGCTTGCAATACGTCATGCTCCACGATTCCCTTTTCTGGTGCCTCATCTGACCCAGCCACTTGAGAATAGCTAGAGAACTTCTAGCTATTTTTAGTCCCTTCAGCCACTGACCTAGACTGTGTGCTGAGGAGGCAGCAGGAGCTGGGAAGGGCTGCATCGGCCACATCCAGACCACTTCTCAGGGGACTGACTGCCTGCAGCTTTGGGGCAAGGGCTGAAAATAAGAAATCATGTGAGCAGAGCTTTCCAGGTGGGGAAATAAAGAGCAGATGGCTACCCCCAGCAGCAGTGGAGAGGAAAGGACACAGAGGAAGGTCAGGGCACGTGAACAAGTCTGCAGCCAACTCCTAAGAGCAAAGACATCCATAAGCCATGGCCCTCCCCCTTGAGCTTCCTTCAGGGTCTTCTGCTAGACTGAATACCCAGGAACTGGGAGGAACTCGCTCAGGCCATGCACTTGGAGTGTATTCTACACACATACACCGGTAAAGGGGGCAGCCGCATAGACACAGACAGATTCCTTTGGCTGGAATGGGTCTTTCAGACTGGAACACTCTAACTGCCCAGGGGCCGATTCAGCATATAGCCTAATCCGATCTCACCTTCAAGATTTTCCTAAATTGACTGGCTTAATGGTATGTAGAAAAATAATAGATACATAGAGATAAATGAGATGTATGTGTGGATGTATAAAATATCCACAGAGAGAGATGGAAAGATTATACTTGACAGTTTCCCTCTAAGAAACTCACAGACAACTGATGTCTGATCAGATTGTCGTCTGACTCACTTTGATCAGATCTAATCATCTGAGTCAGGGACACCCCTCTCAGACTTAATAATACTCAGAGAAAAACTGCCACTTAGTGCTTCTGTTTGTATGAATTCACACCTTTGCTCAAAGGAGCACTAGCCAAAAAAAAAAAAAAAAAATCATGACTTTTTCAAACCATTTAAACCAGTATTTGGCTCAATTTAAGTAGACTAAAAGGAACTAGTTTCTCTGCCTTTCTTGTTTTTCACAGTAATATGAGGAAAAAATATCAAAGTTTTACAGTTTATCCCAACTATAGTCCATGTTTCCTTTTTTGTTTTCTCAGCTTAGCAGAGATCTGGAGATTGAGATGAAGACGTTCAGAGATAACTCCTTTTCAAAACTTTTTGACATTTAAGTCACCCATCTATCTATGAGCACTTTTCTTCATAAGGGTTAGTAGCATGTATTCCAAATGATTTTTAGCATTATTAATGAGCTGATTAATTACTGTGATAAAATATCAGAAATTAGAAGGGGTTCATTTTTACCTTATTCCAAATGAAACCCAAATTTCTTTTCTTTTTTTCCTTTCTTTGAGACAGGGTCTTGCTCTGTCACCCAGGCTGGAGTATAGTGGCACAATCATAGCTCACTCTAAGTCCTGAGTTCAAGTGATCCTCCTGCCTCAGCCTCCCAAGTAGCTGGGACTATAGGCATGCACCACCAAGCCCAGCTAATTTTTTATTTTTTGTAGAGATGGAGTCTTGCTATGTTGCCCAGTCTGGTCTTGAGCTCCTGGCCTCAAGTGATCCTCCTGCCTCAGCCTTCTAAGCAGCTGGAATTAATGAGCCACTCCACCCAGCCTCATTGTTTATATTTATTCACACCTAAAACAATAATTTTTAATATCATCAGATATCCAGTCAATGTGCAAATTTCTTTGATTTTCTCATTTTTAAAAGTCTATTGTAATCAGCATTTAAACAAGGGTTATAAATTCCAATTAGCTGATATGTCTCTTAAATCTATTTTAACCTATCTTTAGGGTTCCCCTTCCCCTCATTTCCTTTTTTCCCCTTTCATTGCATCTATTTTGTTGAATGAACTGTCTCCTTTGTCCTGGAGACTTTCCTACAGTCTGGAGTTTTCTGGTTGTATCCCTGTGGTTGTTTAATATGTTCCTCAGTCCTGTATATTTCCTGTAAGTAGTGGTTAAATTTAGGGGCTTGATCAAATTCGAGTTTAATATTTTTGGTAATACTACTTCACTGGAGGATCTTCTCAATTCCACAAAGAGGTACATGCTACATGCTGTCTGGATGTCTATTCTTATGATGGCAGGAGACATTTATGATCTTTGCCTAGATCATGAATTCAGTTGGGGTTAAAAATGCTGATATCTAATTCCATTATTCACATATTATTTATTGTCTGGGATACATCCATAAAGAATCCTTCTCTCACCAATTATTAGATTTCCCTGAAGTACATGTCATATAGGAGAAGCACAATAAATGCCTTCGTCTCTCCATTTACCAGTTTTCAAAATGATGAGCTGGTTCCCTAGAATTCTCCAAAAGTCAACCAGTGTGGTGTGTTTTCTTTTTTGGTTTTCTGCTATCGTTATCATTATGAACTCAAGGACTTTTAGCAGATGCTGTTGATGTCCAGCCCTGTGTCCCCTGTGCTCACCTCCAACTTCACCTGCATTTATGTTGGATGGTAAGGATGCATCCCAACAGCTTCTCACATCACCCTCCTTTTGCTAGTTTGAGAGCTTTCTCCAGTGCCATAGGACTTGCTCAGCCCACCCATGAGGCAGCCCAGAAATGACAGAGATTTAATGCATCAAAAGACAACCTTTAACTGGTGAGGAGCAGCTTCCCCTTCCCTTGGCAGGACAATTCTTAGAGACATTCTATGTAATTCAGGTGAGGGTTCTCCAGTCACTGATGCACACATTTGAGTCACTGTTTTCCCATTCCCTCTTTCCTTACCCTCTGACTTGTGTTTCCTGAGATTGCCTCTTAAATAAACTACCTATATTCAATTCTTTGTCTCATGGTCTGCTTTGGGAAAGCACCCAAATTAAGATGGATTTAAGTATATTTAATAATTTTGATTTATTGCAATTATTATCCTTATAGACACTCAAATCATCCCATCTTTGGTAAACTGGAATTTATTCAAGTGACTTCTGAGTCCTTTCAACATGACACTGCTTGGTTTTGATAATTTCCTTTCTTTCTGATAAGATGTTTCAGTCTCATCTTACATATTTTCTTCCCCGAACCTAGGATCAACCATTTCTCCAAAAAGCCTTTTGAAAGGACAGCCTTGCCAATAAAATAACAGAAAAAATTATCTAGCCCACATTGGCACCCTGCAAGGTTCTGTTTTCACAACATCTGAAAAGAGCTGAGCAGACAGAAAGGAAATGTAAATCCTTTCGTTTTGCATTCACCAGACCTATAGATTAAACTGCTTTTTTTTTTTTTTTTTGAGACAGAGTCTCACTCTGTTGCCCAGGCTAGAGTGCCGTGGCATCAGCCTCGCTCACAGCAACCTCAAACTCCTGGGTTCAAGCAATCCTCCTGCCTCAGCCTCCCGAGTAGCTGGGACTACA